>VXBZ01011953.1:4199-26066 GCA_013399135.1 Heliornis fulica
GGGATGATCCCCCTTCAGCCCCCTCCATACACAGCACCAGGGAGGAGGGGCTGGGCACACCCCCCACCAGGGCTACTGAAACCCCCTCCCAGCCCCTCACCCCTCGGGGAGGGAGAGTTTGAGTCCTTCACTAAGACACAGGTATGAGGATCTGGGCAAGAAGGAGTAAGGGGGGGGCTGGCTGCCCACTTCCCGGTGTAACACACCCCCCCGTCACCACTGATGGCAGCAGAATCCGAACCAAAGGGGAAAGAAACACACCGGCTTCTGCTGCAGGTGACGTGGTGGCCAGGGTGGCCTCAGGGACAGTGAAGAGGAGACGTAACTCTCTCAAAAAAGAGGCTATTTTGGGAAAAAAAATAAGCCAAGTGAGCGCTGGGTGACTATCGGGGCCTATACACGGGCGGCGTGAGCCTTGGAGGCAGCACACACACGTCGAGAGATGGCCCGGGCCGAGCTCTCAATGCAAACCAGACGTGCTTAGTAACCATGGGAGCTGCTGGTGGGCTGCCCGGGAGCAGCCCCCAGGGTGGCCAGGTCCTCCTAGGACATGCTGGGGGTGACCAGGCCCTGGAGCATGATCATGAGGCGACGAGCTGGCTTGCTCAGCGTGTTGTGTGGTTCCACCTGGAGGAACTGGAACAGTTTCTGCCGCACTTGGTTCATGACTGACCCCATGTGGTCTCGGGTGATGGGGTCGCTCTGGTCCAGGTGCATCACTGCTTCCTCCAGGTAACTGAGGGAGAGACACCAGGGTTAGAACCAAACCCCAACCCCCTTCAGTTCATTTCAGCACCCCAGTTGTGCAACTCTGCTCCCCTCCACACTCAGTGTGCTCCGCTGTTTTACGTCACCAACTTGCAGCTTGTTACTTCAACAACCCAGAACCCCAGCCGGAACAGTGCAGGACACAGCGTGGCTGCTGGACCCAAGCAGGCACAGCCAAGCTCCAGCTCCCCACAGGGCTGGGGGTGGCACCTGGCCACAGGTCGGGTCATTGCTCTGCAGCTCTTCTCCTTAAGGTCTTTTCAGCAGAGTCAGGAGCTGATCAACATAAGACACGCTCAGTGATGAGGCATCTTTCAGCTAGGGGTGCAGCTAAGGTTCCATTCCTCCTGCACAGGGGGGTGGGACAAGAGCAGCTCTTAGCACCAGTCATTGTTCAGTTGAGAGGAACAGCCTGAGAGTATGGCACAAAGGTAACTCCAAAAGGTTTTTGGCACAGAGAGCACCACAAAAGGCTTCTGCCACCAGAGCTGACTGAACTCGACAGCAGCAACTGTTAACTCTCCAGTTACAGATCCACAGACTTGTAGGGGTTGGAAGGGACCTACAGAGACCATCGAGTCCAACCCCCTGCCAAAGCAGGTTCCCCAGAGCAGGTCACACAGGTCGGTGTCCAGACAGGTCTGGAATATCTCCAGAGAAGGAGATTCCACAACCGCCCTGGGCAGCCTGGCCCAGGGCTCCATTACCCTCATTGTGAAGAAGTTCTTCCTCACATAGGCGCGGAACCTCCTGTGGTCCAACTTGTGGCCATTGTCCCTTATCCTGTCCCACAGGCTACTGAGAAGAGGTTGCCCATCTCCCCTTGTCTCCCACACTTCAGATATTGATAAACATTGCTGAGATCCAGGCTGAAAAGCTCCAGCTCACTGAACCTTTCCTCACAGGGGAGATAATCCAGGCCCTTCATCATCCTCATGGCCTCTGCTGGACTCTCTCCAGAAGATCCCTCTCTGGTTTGTACTGGGGAGCCCAGAACTGGACACAGGACTCACGGTGAGGCCTGACCAGGGCAGAGTAGAGGGGGAGGATCACCTCCTTTGACCTGCTGGCCATGTTCCTCTTAGTGCCACCCAGGATCCCACTGGCCTTCTTGGCCACTAGGGCACACTTCTGGCTCATGGCCAACCTGTCATCCACCAGGACCACCATGTCCTTCTCTGCAGAGCGCCTCCTCCAGCATGTCATCCCCCAGCCTGTTCCTTCTCAGGTGCCAGACCCTGCACTTGCTGTTATGGAACCTCACCTGGTTCCTTGTTTGTAACTCAAAGCTCTCTTTCTGTTTCTCTATCTGGCAACTTAAAACCTCGATCTCTGTCACCTTCCACATAAGCCTGAGCCCAAACCCACAGGTACCTCCACACATTCTCTCCTTGGGGCATATAAAGGGGTTTGACTCAATCGCTAAAAATGCTCACGGCAAATACCAGCACAGTCACGGTTCTGTCACAGAAGCTTTGCTTAGGACATCTGACAGTCAGCTCCTGCTGCCACCTCCCACCAAACCCGCCTGGCAGTCACGACGAGACACTGCCGACACCGAGCACAGCGGCAGGGTAAGGACAGGGCAGAGCAACGCGGCTCTGGATATCGGGCTGTCCAGGAAACACGGTGACACCCCTCCATGAGGGAACTGCTCAGACAGACAGGTGACAACCCAGGAGTTAGCAGCATCAGTTACAGCAAAGCAGTCCAGAGCGGTCGGTGCCCATGTCTCTCTCCGGAGTCGCTACGGGCTGTCTGCGTGCCAGGAGCAGGCTACAGGAGCTCCAACCCTCACCAAAGGTTCCAGGCAGTGAGTTTAAAGCCAAGAACCAGGAAGGGGTTCAGCCCTGGAGCTCTGGTCATACTCACTTCAGCTTCAGTTCCGTACGAGTACCCAAATCCGAGGAGAGCTGCTGGATGAGAGAGAGCAGCACAGGCTGGGACAGTGGGCAGGGGTGCTGTCCAAAGACTTGCTGAGTATCCACAGTCTCACAGACATACAGGACCAGGTTGAGATCAGCTGCCGTTAGAGCCTGCAAGGGAAACACTGGCAGAAATGCAGAGAAAGCCACAGGCAGACAGAGGGACAGAAGGAAGCAGCTCCATGGCTCAGCTTGCCGGCCTCTGGGAGCGCGATTTCCTGCAGAGCCTGCCGTGCACTTTCAGGACCGGGATTAGGCTCTGGGTGTGCACTTTCAGGACCGGGATCAGGCTCTGGGTGTGCACTTTCAGGACCAGGATCAGGCTCTTGGTCTGTCCCCAGAGGAGCCTGTGTCTCTCTACACAGAGCACACCCAGGGATACACTGGCAGGAGGAAGCGAAGCAGCGGCACCCGGTGTGCATCCCCCGGCACAGCATCGCCGGTACTCCCAGGAGTTTGTCTGCAGCAGCTCTGCCCACGTATTCGAAGGCAAGGTCAGAGCCCAACTGGCAGATCCACCTGGAGAGGCTTATGAAGCTGCTGCCCTTCAGGGGTGCCCCATGTGCCACCGCTGAGGGCAAAACACCCCGGCAGGGCAGAGAACCTCACTGCCACCGAGTCACAGAGCCTCTGGCCTGTCCTGTGCCCCGCTGCCACGGGTCTTGCAGCCACCTCTAGCACGAGCTGCCACAGGATTACGTCCCTGCCCCAAGGAGCGGATTTTCCCCTCCCACCACCCCTGCAGCGCCCCCTCTACGCAGCTGTGCCCACGCCCTGGGGATGCCCAGGTACCTGCTGGAAAGCTTGGTTGAGGTGTCCCTGCTGGAGCAGCTGAAGGATGTGGGTTTGCTGAGACTGGAAATCCAAGTGCGCAGAGGGGATCGGGGTCCCGGCCGCAGAGCGCATCGCCTGGACGATGCTCGAGGTGACAGCTGCTTGCTGCTCCTTCATCGCCAGGCTCACTTCGCCCTTAATGACCCTCTGGACCTGGGCCAAGATGGACTCCTGCATGCTGAAACCCAACAAACACCCCAGACAGGCACCTCAGAGCCAGGATCTGATGACCCGGCAGCACAAAGCACAGGCTGGCTCAGGTGGCTCCGGGGGTTGACACACATGGGTGTTGGAAACACGCCCCGCGAGGCAGCTCCGCGGCCAGCGCCAGGGCGAGCCACGGCGCACGCGGAAGGCGCTGGGGTGGGGCAGGAAAAGTGACGGTCTGGGGAACGACAATCACTCATTACACCACACTGGAAATCTCTGACATCTCTGGCTTAGGAACACAGCTACGAAGCTCGAGGTTCCCCCCTGATTGGACCCAGCTTTCTGCACACCACAGGCAGTGTCCCAGCCCACCCTGCCCCCAAAAAGGGTACAAAGCCCCAACATTCACAGAACCACAGAATGTCAGGAGTTGGAAGAGACCTCAAAAGATCATCTAGTCCAACCCCCTGCCAAAGCAGGATCACCTCAATTAGATCACACAGGAACGTGTCCAGATTGGTCTTCAATGTCTCCAGAGAAGGAGACTCCACAACCTCTCTGGGCAGCCTGTGTCAGGGCTCCCTCACCCTCACAGGGAAAAAGTTCCTCCTTCTATTAAGATGGAACTTTCTATGTTCCAGCTTAAAACCATTTCTCCTTGTCCTATCTCTGACCAACACCAAGAAGAGCCTGGATCCATCCTCCTGACACTCACCCATCATATATTTATAGACATGAATCAGGTCACCCCTCAGTCTCCTCTTCTCCAAGCTCCAGAGCCCCAGCTCCCTCAGCCTGTCCTCACAAGGAATATGTTCCACTCCCTCCAGCCCTTGGTGGCCCTGTGCTGGGCTCTCTCAAGGAGTTCTATGTCCTTCTGGAACTGAGGGGCCCAGAACTGGACACAACATTCCAGGTGGGGTCTTCCCAGGGCAGAGCAGAGGGGGAGAAGGACCTCTCTTGACCTACTGGCCACACCCCTTCTAATACACCCCAGGATGCCATTGGCCTTCCTGGCCAGGAGGGCACATTGCTGGCTCATGGCCATCCTGCTGTCCCCCAGGTCCCTCTCACCTCTGCTGCTCTCCAACAGGCCAGTCCCCAACCCATCCTGGTCCCTGGGGTTGCTCCTCCCCAGATGCCAGACCCTACACTGGCCCTTGTTCAATCTCATTCCCTGCCCAGCTGTCCAGCCTGTCTGAGTCCCGTTGAATGGCAGCACAACTTTGGTTCCAAACTGGAACATAGAAAGTTCCATCTGAACATAAGGAGGAACTTTTTCCCTGTGAAGGTGACAGAGCCCTGGCACAGGCTGCCCAGAGAGGTTGTGGAGTCTCCTTCTCTGGAGACATTGAAGACCAATCTGGACACATTCCTGTGTGATCTAATCTAGGTGATCCTGCTCAGGCAGGGGGGTTGGACTAGATGATCTTTTGAGGTCTCTTCCAGGTCCTGACATCCCGTGACTCTGTGTGATCCCATCTCAGACCCAGGCTGGCTAAGCACAGATTGCTGCGGAGGGGTTGGGAGGACAGGAGCTGTTGGCATGGCCGGGGAGTGAAGAAGGACATCCTTCAAGAGGCCAGAAGGACACCTCAGAACAGGAAGGTCAGTCAGAACTGAGCGTGCTCTTGGGCTGCCAGAGGTGCTCCTGTCCTCCAACACAGATGCAGGACCCATGAAAAGCAGATCCCGAGCTCCCAGGTGCACTCTCAGAAACCACTTCTGGTTGGTTCTCTGTAGCCCACGTCTTTCCCACCCTGCACAGAGCGAAGCAGCAGCCCCACAGCGACAGCACCAAGCCCAGCTCCTGACTTACTTGCTGACGATAATGTGGAGCTGATGCTGCACCTCAGCGTGGACGCTGGCTGCGATGGTGGACGCCAGCTGCTCGGTGGTGCTCTGGAAGCTGCTGATGAGCTGCCGAAGCTGGTTCAGCAACGGGTCCCGGGCCTCCTGTTCTCGTACCTTCTTGTTCTTCATGTGAGTCTCGAGCTGCTGGATATCTGCAACGAGCAGAGAAGATGATGTTTGGTCCAGGGGTACCCGTGAGTACCACCTTGAGATCGGACACAGAACATTGTGTCCAGCTCTGGGCCCCTCAGTTCCTGAAGGACATAGAACTCCTTGAAAGAGCCCAGCGCAGGGACACCAAGTCACCTCAATAATGACTATAATGAGGTGACTGAGGGGTGACCTCATTAATGTCTATAAATGTTAAGGGTGAGTGTCAGGAAAATGGAGCCAGGCTCTTCTTGGTGTTGGCCAGTGACAGAACAAGGGGAAATGGTTCCAAGCTGGAACATAGAAAGTTCCATCTAAAGATAAAGAAGAACTTTTTCCCCGTGAGGGTGACAGATCACTGGGACAGGCTGCCCAGGGCGGTTGTGGAGTCTCCTTCTCTGGAGATATTCACAACCCAACTGGAAACTGACCTGTGTGACCTGCTCTAGAGAACCTATTCATTCTATCGAGGAGCGGCTGAGGGAGCTGGGGTTGTTTAGTTTGGAAAAGAGAAGACTGAGGGGAGACCTTATTGCTCTCTACAACTACCTGAAAGGAGGTTGCAGTGAGGTGGGGGTTGGTCTCTTCTCCCCAGTACAGGTGACAGAACTAGAGGAAATGGCTTCAAGTTGCTCCAGGGAAAATTTAGGTTAGATATTAGGAAGAACTTCTTTACTGAAAGAGTCATCAAGCATTGGAACTGTCTACCCAGGGAGGTGGTTGAGTCCCCATCCCTGGAGGGGTTTAACAGACGGGGAGATGCGGTGCTTGAGGACATGGCCTAAGGGTAGACTTGGTGGCGGTAGGTTAATGGTTGGACTGGATGATCTTAGGGGTCATTTCCAGCCTTAAAAATTCTATGATTCTATGAACCTGCTTTGGCAGGGGGTTGGACTCTATGGTCTCTGTAGGTCTCTTCCAGCCCCTGCAGTTCTGTGGGTCTGTGATACCCACAGTGGTGGGCAGGGCAGAAATCCAGCTGCCAGGCTCGGCGTGTTCTCCCACAGAAAGGATTTCTGAGCCAGCATATGGAGCTCAGGAGAGAGGGGAGAACATGGCAGCCTGGCTCTGGGCTGTGTTAGGCTAAGCCAGACACCCTTCTGCCAGCCGCGGGGTCACAGGGCACAGCACCTGAGGCACGACAGACCTGCACAGACACCGCCTGTTCAGGGCAAGGGAGAGGTGGGAGTGAGAGCATTTTATTTCCTACATCAGGGATGGGGTTCAGTGCCAGCGGGGAAAGAGGAGAACATTTCTGACCAAAACACTCCCGTCTGCAGGGATCCAAAAGCTGGATTTCAAAATATTTTATGAACTAGTCTGATCACAAGAGAGAGGAATGGGAGTGAGCTCTATTCATTAGTTGGAGACTCGTAAGGACAAGGAAGGGAGCAAACCCAATGGCAGCTGGAGACACTCCTCATATCTACAGACAAGGGATGTTGCTGTGCAAGCACCAACCGAGCTCATCCCCTCAGAAACCCGCTGGGCAGAGTCACACTGGCCTGGCCTCCCAGAGTGCTGGGGCACGGGGCTGAGCACAGAAGGATCTTCCCCAGCCCATTGGCAGCTGTCACCCTTACATAAGGGCAGGGCTTTTTTGCCTCCAGCCTGACCTCTTCCGTTATCCAGACACTACTGAACCTCCAAGCATCCCTGCACCCTTCCCTGCACCTTCCTTGACGTGTTTACGGCTCAACAGACCAAGTCACAGATTCACAGAAGGAGGCCAAGTGTTTCACTGTGTGAGAGAGCAGAGAATCTCTGTCCTTAGAGCAAAGCCTCCTCACTTCTGCTCCCCAGGTGTGAGCTGGAGAGCTGTTCTTAGATGGGCTCAGAGCTCAAATACCAAAGGCAAAGACACGTAACAAGGACAACTTGACGTCAGCCACTAGCGCAAATATGTCCTCCAAGGGAAACCCGTAGAGGAAAACCTACTCACATTCCTGTGTGCCCTGCTTGAAGGTGTCGTTGATCTGCTGGAACATGGACTGGCAGCTCTTCTCAAAGGCTGGCAACACCACGCTCTGAAACGCTTCCCTGTAAGCCGACTGGATGGGGCCCTGCAGGGTATCGGCTGTCGCCCTCACCACGCTGTCAGTCAGGTTCTTGTGGGCACACACACACACACACAGAGGAGATGCCAGAAAATTAACTGCTGAAAGGCAAGGAAGGGCTGCAGGTCCCTCCCACACCCCCACGCCTGATAAGGAACGGCGCTGGCATCAGAAGCGCGTGTCGCCTTGGCTCCCTGCGCCGGGCGGGCTGCACCATGACTGCAGCAAGCAGAGCTCCATCGCTGAGGGGCTGCCCCGGGACATCCCCACGTCCCCACAGTTCAGAAGGGGGCACTGCCAGGCATGGCTCCTTTCCCCTTCCCCTGCTCCCCTCCCACAACCCCAGCACTCCGCCAAGGTAAGAGCCAAGCTTCCACTCCCCAAAGAAGGGCAGAAATGAGATCAGGGAGCAGGAGAGACAAACTCTCAGCGCTCGGGTGGCCCTGAAGCTGCGGTGAGAATACTCCACTCTCCAAGAGAATGAGCAGCCTGGTCAGTGAGAGCGGCGATGCAGGCACGGGAGGACACGAGCAGCTCACTCTCATGATGTGACCAGGAACGAGCTTTGACCACTGGCAGCTAAATCCGCCTTACCCGGGGATAGAAAACAAGGGAAGATGTACAAGGAGTCACAGCTCAATGTGCCCAGGAAAAGCTGCAGCCTGGTTGTTCCCCTTACCTTGGATTTCACCAGCTTGGTGATGCTCTCCTTCAGCGTCCCCTCAACGGCTGCGAGCTTGGTGGCGACAGTGCTGCTGAGCTGGCCCGCGACGGGGTCCACGCTCTTGGAAATGCCTAGGCACAACGCAAACACAGAGGAATTGTGGCTTTAAGCCCAGAGTCGGGCTTTAAAGCCCTGAAAAAGAAAATGGAGCCAAACTCCTCTTGGTTATGACACAGCAAGGGACAGTGGTCACAAGGTCTGGCTCAGGAAACTGAGGTGGGACAGTAGGAGATACTTTTGCTAGGAAGCTGGTGCAGCTCTGGAAGCCACCAGAGAGGCTGTGGGATCTCCCACCTTCAAGATTAGCCCAAGTCCCAGATGAGCTGATCTAGAACAGTGGGTTCCCAGAGAGGTGGACATGGGTGGCTGCAGAAGGCATTTCCACCAGCGCTTCTCTGAACATTTCCTCACAGGGGTGGTGCCAGTGTGTCAGGGGAGGGCAAAGACAGGTTTAAACTTGCTCCATCCCAACCTCAACATTTCCAAAAACCCATCAGCCACCACAGAACAGACTCCATTTGCCTTATGGATTATACTGGAAGGTCAGACCCTGCTCTCTGGAAGGGCATCTCCTCTGGGAGCCTCACACTCCTTCCAAACCGCAACTCCTCGGATTGCGGCAGGACCCATGACAGTTTGAAGTGCAGCGGTTGATCTCCACGTCACCAGACCCCTCCTTCCTACAGTGCTGACACTCCCATGCAGCGCGCTTCCGGTCCCTACGGGGCTAACCGCAGGGGATCCACCTTCAAACCTTCAACACTCACACTGGGGGACCGTCTTCTTCATCTCCTCGCGGATGGTCCTCTCCAGGCGGTTACACACAGTGGTGGAAAGGGACTGAGAGAGCTGCTGAGACAGGTGCTCCTGGAGCTGCCCGTTGCGCTGCTGTCCTTCCGTCAGCGCTCGGTCTAGTCTTCTCTCTGACGAGAACATGGGTTAAGGAACACAAACAACAGGTTTCCTCCCTACCCTCAACACCTGTGCCCACAAGGATGGGCACCAGCCTCATCTCCAGAGCCTCTGGCAACAGAGGGATCTACAACATTGCCAAGGTGCTCTAAGAAGCAATGGGGTGCTCTTAAATAAGCGGTCAGGGTGAGGGAAGGGCTCAGGAAGGCGTTGTGGAAAAGCCATACAGCTGGCAAAGCCTGGCAGTGGCATTTCCGACACGTCACGGGTTAAACTCGGCTGCGCCCGAAGGCAGCTCAGCCCCGTGCAGCCGCGTGGTGATGGGGAGAGAACAGGGTGGGTAGGAGCGAGAAAGCTCACGGGCTGAGATCAAGGCAGTTTCATAGGAGAGCAAAAGCAGGAATTCATTTACTACTTCCCTTCAGGGAGCAGGAGTCTGGCCATCCCCGGGACCAGCAGGGCTCCCTCACACACAGCGTGAGTTGGGAAGCAGAGGCCATCGCTCCCAACATCCCTCCCACCCCACAGCTTCACCGCTGGGTACAGTGCCACATGGTGTGGCTTGGCTCAGCCTGGAGAGGAGAAGGTTCTTCTGGGGAGAGCTCCAAGTCCCTTCTAGCCCCTCAAGGGGCTCCAGGAGAGCTGGAGAGGGCCAGGCCCAGGGCAATGGCCTTCAGTTGCAGGAGGGCAGAGGGAGAGGAGCTGGGGGCACAAATCCTTCCTGGGGAGGGGGGAGGCCCCGGCACAGGGTGCCCAGAGAAGCTGGGGCTGCCCCTGGATCCCTGGCAGGGTTCAAGGCCAAGCTGGATGGGGCTTGGGGCACCCTGGGGTGCTGGGGGTGACAGCCCTGCCCACCCAAACCAGTCTGGAGTTCTCTCTCTAGCCTGCTGGGCAGCTCTCCACTCCTTGTCTCCCACAGCACACTCCCACAGAAGGATACGTTCCTGCTCCTGCTGGGAGTCAATCACTCTCTCCATGTGGCCCATGAGGGAGCTCTGGACGGCATCGAGGTGATCCGTGAGCCTCTGCAGCAGCTCCATCTGGTTCTGACGCAGCTCAGAGAGCTCCCGCTGTTGGCTCCTCAATATGCACATCAGCTCATCCTGGAACTCAGGTGTGACCTACACGTGGAGAAGACAAACTTGAGTTTCTAACAGGATCAGAGGCCAGTCCAAGCTTTCTGCTACTATTAAGTCAAGTCTGTGCCTAGGGCTGAAAGATAACATGATCAGGGCCAGCCTCATGTCTATTTCTACGGCTTGTCCCAAGAAATAAGCTGATAAATAACTACATGAAGGTCCCAACCATTTGGGACCATTCATAAATGGTGGTTTAGGATACCCTCATCTGCTTAGACCCAAGACTCTTCTAAGCTCTGGCATCTACAACAACATCCTCTTCACTTCTGCCCAGGTACTGTGTCTGGGCCTCTCCATGTAAACAATGGCTTCAAACACTCGTGAGCGAGCTGTGCCATCTGCAGCCAGGAGGTCTCCTACAGGTCTTTCACTTCTTTATGAATAAGTAAACAGTGCTGCAGACGTGTCCTCACTGTCTCTTCACCTGCTCGAAATATCCAAAGAACTACCTGCCAGGGTGGTTTAAGAGCACATAATTTGGCAGAGAGTGCTGCCAGCTACGAAGGGAGGTCGTGGTAGTGGGTCATACCCACTACTAACAGGGGTTAGAAATTCCAGCAGGCCATTCTGCTGTGGCCCTAACTCTGCTGGGAACAGCTTATCCTGCTGCCAACACTGCTCCTTCTGTGCCACACGAGCTGAAGGGCAGAGCTGCCCAGGCGCAGCCCCCTGGGGCACGGCAAAGGCCCACGGTACTTCAAGGAACCGGGATGAAGTTTCTCTGGGGTCTTTAGTAGGACAGAAAATCAAGGTGCAGCATCCCAGCCCTCGGTCGGACCACAGAGCGGCTCTGACTCACCTGGTGGTTAGATGATCTCGGCGACTGGTTCACATCCCTGGAAATAAAGAGAAATAGTAATAATCCAATTACACCCATTAATTGCCGTTGTTCCCCGAGCCTTCTGCCCAAGCGGATCACACGATTTACAGCCGCTGTGCATCTCCTCCCGTGGATGCAGACCGGTTCGTCTGTGCTGCCACGGCAGGGCCTCTCCAGTCACCCTTCCGCTGACAAGACACTCACACGGGCACATTTAGGAACACACAGAAGCAGCAAGTGGGTGACAAATGGCAGGTGCTGCTGGACAAGGGCACTGTGCCAGCGTTCAGAGGGCCAGTAGGATCAGGGGCCAGCCTAAGCTATACTCACAGCATCAGCATACCGATGACGCCCTCACCAAAACCAGCAAGCAGACACAGTTACCCCCCACCCCCAATTTACCTCCCACATGTTCTCCCGAAGCCCAGCTGTATTTTGGGGTTTGAGTCCCAGCTAAAAGGGCAGAACAGAAGTTACTCCCCCCGGCCCAAGTAGTGGCCAGCAGCTGAGTAACTGTCCTCCCACCCTAGTCTCACTGCTTATGCATCAGGTCGTGGTCCTGTATGGCTGGTCCCACTGCCACCTGTGTCCTGGCAAGCCCAGCGTACCCGTCATCTTTCTTGCCCTTCCGCTTTAGCTTTGGGGATGCCCGGGGGGATGCCTTGGCTTTCCAGTCCTTCACAGGCAGCCTCTGTGCAGACGCTTTGGCACCAAATCCACCTGACGTAGAAGCCAAGCTTGCAACTTCGTCATCATGGTCACTATGAAGGAACAGCAGGGGAGAGGACATCACTCGCAACACTGGACAGCATTAGCCTTCGCTAAGGGCAGGGGCACTCACACTCTGCTCTTCACCCACACACAGACAGAGTCATGGAGCTAAGGACACCCATTACCTTGATCTTTACCACAGAGACCTCTACAGAGCTCACCACGTGCTGCGCTGCTTCGATCCAGCTCTACTCAGGCTGAGCTCAAGCGCAGTGAGTGACAAGACTCGTGGGGTCTCTCTGGTAGTGACTGCCACGGCTCAGGCAGCGCGGGGAGTGCTGCTCATCCTTGCTGCTGTCGGTCCTTGCTGTGCACACACGTTAGCACACGCGTCCTGGGATGTGATGCTGAGCCATGGGGGAACCCAGGCACAGCACATCCTCAGAGCCGTGCACAAAGAACACGCCAGGCACAGCAAGGATCGCGGCAGCAGAGGAGAATCAGGCTGAACCTAGGAAGTATGTGGTCCCTGAGGTCTTTCAGGTGCTGACTGGCCATCCAATACAGGCTGCATGTTTCAGCCAGAACTGAAGTCCAGCTTCCAAAGGCATCAAATTAGGCTGAGCTTTCCCGGCACGCAGAACGTGCTCACTGAGCTTTTGGGTGGCTCACGAGGGAGAAGAGATGTTGGAAGCAGGGACCCAACCCCTGAGATACCCTCACCACCTTAGCTAAGGCACGGTATTTGGAAACTGATCCCTTAGTGAGCTTTCACTGGCAATTAAACCTGGCTTCATCCACGCTATCAGGAGCGGCACAGCCAAAGCCTTCCCTACGGAGAGTAAACTGATGGGAAGTCCCGAGACCATGATGGAAGCCGGATGGCACACACACATTAGGTCAGGAGACACAGCAAAGACATTCACCCCACACGTGAAGGCTTGCTGGGGACAGAAGCACGAATGCAGCCTGAACTGAGTCCGTGTGGGGCGAGAGAGGGGGCTGAGCGCTCTGGTACCTTTGTTCTGCACTAGCATCCTGGCTGTCGTGCTGCAGCAGGTGGTAGCTGTGTCGATGGTATGAAGAGCTCTTGTGCTTTTCTTCAACCTCGTCCCTTGGGCTAGAGAAGGAGGGGGAAACAAGAAAAGAGAAAATACCATCATGGAAGACTTTTTCAGCCTGGGTATTTGCTCACTCAACTTCTCACAAGATCCTCATTGGAAAGTCGGAGCCAAACGGGAGCCTCATACCAATCCCCACTGATGCAGCAAGTGGCAGGTGGTGCTTAGAGGCAGTAAAACTTCTCCACTGATTTTTCTGAGGGCCTTAAGAAGGGAGAAGCAGCTCAGATATGCTTCAGGCACCAAGAACAACCTCCCAACGGACATCTACGCCAGACACAGAAGCCACTACCCAAAACGGGCCACACAGCACGTTTCAGTGCCCTGTCTTGGCTTTGGTTCCCTCAAGTGATCACTGGGGCAAAATTCATCAGCACTTCCCTGTTCTCTCAGGTGTCTGAGGCAGCATGTGAATGTAAAGGGTTAGCTCTGCTGGACAGAGCTGGCACAGCGAGTCCAGTCTGAGTTTCACAGAGATTCTGAAGGCAAAGTGCACGTGCTTCTAAGCCACAGATACACTGGGCCTGTCTGAGTCCGGCTCGCAGGAAGAACAGCGGCGAGCACTTGCTACTTTCACGCAGGGCGACAGCCTGACTGAACCACAATGTAAACCCATTAAAAAGGAGCGCTCTCAGGTCCAGAGATATCTGATCTTCTGGTACGAGAAGGACTCAAAGCCAGAGCAGGGTCAAGGGGAGCTGCAAATGCCTATGGAAGTATTTCCTCAGCTTGAAATGCCAAGCAAAAGCGCTTTGTGCAGAGACAGCCTGAGCGCCCTCCCCAGCACCACCCGAACCGAGCCCACCTCCTGACACAGCACCCCCAGGCACACGGAGCGGCCTGTCCCTCAGTTCTGATGGGAAGACACAGCCCCGGGTGCTCTGAGGGACAACGCCGACAGCGGAGGGTGTTGGTGGGCTCCCATGGTACATGGATTTTAGGAGGTGCTGGGTGCAGCTCGCTGCTCCCGTCCCACTCCGGGATGAAGACGAGTGGCGAGTCCCAGCACTGCCCTGGTGTCGTAATTTACTCCCAGTAAGCGGAGTATGTGATCCTGTCCCACCCTGCACACCTGCTCTGCAGACACACCGACACTTGTTCTCTGACTTTTGGGTACTCTGTAACACTAACTGCACAGAGACAACCCTAACAGAGACAACTGACCTGGAATCAAGCCCATCAGATATGGGGAGATGGGTTCCTTTCCACAAAAGGATGCAGGAACACATCACCTAGGGCAGAGCTCAACTCGTGCTGCTCTGGGGATTTTGTACTTTGGAAATAAAACAATATCCCGTCTCGAGTCTCTGCTCCCAGATGCGGAGGCCAATGCCGTAGGGTTTTCATGGAATCACAGGATGTCAGGAGTTAGAAGGGACCTTGAAATATCATCTAGTCCAACCCCCTGCCCGAGCAGGATCATCTAGAGTAGATCACACAGGAACATGTCCAGGTTGGTCTTGAACGTCTCCAGCGAAGGAGACTCCACAACCTCTCTGGGCAGCCTGTCCCAGGGCTCTGGCACCCTCACAGGGAAAAAGTTCCTACCTATATTCAGAATGGAACTTTCTATGTTCCAGCTTGGAACCATTTCCCCTTGTCCCGTCACTGACCAACACCAAGAAGAGCCTGGATCCATCCTCCTGACACTCACCCATCACATATTTATAGACATTAATGAGGTCATCCCTCAGTCTCGTCTTCTCCAAGCTCCAGAGCCCCAGCTCCCTCAGGCTGTCCTCACAAGGAAGATGTTCACACCTTCCTAGCATAGGTCCTTCATGCTGCAAGGGGTGTTAGAGGGACAACATGCTGGAGCTGGCCTAGGAACTTCAGGACACAGCACAGACAGACCAAGCACACAGGGAGGTTGAATCATCCAATCCTTTTAGGAAAGGAGGGATGGAGAACTGCTCTAGTTTAGTGGCTATGCAAGAGCTTTTCACCAAGCCAGGAACCTCTCTGCACTGCCCAAACTGCCCCAAGGATGTCAAACCCAAGCCATTACCTGTCTGCCATGCTGTTCCTGGTTTCTCTGGTTATGTCAGGAGCTGCTGGCCACGGCTGACTCACAACACTGTCAGAAGACGCGTTTTCCTGAGTTAAAGCTGTCTCCAGTAACGACGGAGCGTTCAGTCTGTCCACCTCCACTGGAGGCATGTCCAAAGAGTGGTGGCTGTGCTCAGAATTGTGCCTGTTCCTCGGAGACAGCAAATGCAAGGCTGAGGCAGCAGATGCCATACTGTCTGCGTGATGACTGGGCTCCAGCACCTCCGCAGGGAGCCCAGACGGAGCCGCCGCAAAGCTGCGCTGCAAGGTCTCGGAAGCAATTTCTGGGATATCTTGGGACATGGCTGTGGAAGCGGAGGAAATGACATCTGGCGAGCGCTCACGGGTGGGAGAGGCCTGAGGCACCACCAAGGGCTCCACCTCCTGCAGTTCCAGTGCTAGAGAGGAGGCTCCTGGCACGACCTGAACACAAAAATCAAACAAGAGCCCTCAGGGGAACGCAGAGACACCCCATGAGCTCCCAACTCTGATGAGCAGATGGAGAAGGGTTCCCGGACTCTCAGCTCAGCTAACACTCCCAATTAAACCAACACCAGTTTGAAGACACTTTCAAAAGAAAATGTCACACCAGTCAGACCTCTCCACTCTACTCCAGGACTCCTCTCAGAGGAAAAAGGTGAGTTTTAACGCACCGCGTCTCCTGGACTCAAAGCTTGTTCCAATTTCAAGCCTTGGTCACAACCTGTTTTACATCACACCTGGAAAGAAAACGTTAGGAGTGGGAAATGATTGTCTCAGACCCATCAGACCAACGAGGAGGAGGAGACCTGTCCAGGTAGCACTGTCTCCTACCACAGCGGTTCTCGGAGCCGTGCTGTTTGACGCGAGGTCAGGCTCTGTTAACAGGACATCTGTCCCAGTGGCTGTCTCCTCTGAAGGGCAGGTGCTGGCCCTCTTAATATGCAAACAAGTCTAACTGCAGCTGGTACAGGCAGAGAGAGAGATCCCCTGGCCTGGGAGGAGGATGGGAGCAGCGTTTGGAGCCTTACTGAAACGGGTGCCTTTGGTGTCAGCTTGTCAGGGAGGCCTGGGATAAGAACTGAGTGGCTCCTAGGGCTAGTCTGGAGACTGCTGCTACTGCTACTCAGCGTGAGGCTCGTGTCCAGCTGCATCTTGGGGCTCACAGTCAAGTCTTCCGATGGCCTGAAGAGAACAGAGACACAAACAAATCAAGCAGGCCAACCTAATGATCAAACACTGGAGGAGAGGAGATGGGACCTGCAGGTCAACGGAGGAGCCCAACACATATGTCACTAGTATTCTCCAAGCCCTTGCTCTTTCCACTTAAGTCAGCTACTCTCTGGCAACTGCACCTCCATCTCCCAGTCCCCACACAGCCCAAAGAGATACTGGGTGGAAACAACAGAAAACAAGGAGGGAGGAAAAAACCCAAAAACCATAAATGAGGGGCATTGTGATCTCTCGGAATTCGAGGGGTTGATGAGGGAAAGGGACAGTTGCATCTCTGGTGTGCACTGCAGAGTTCATGGAGGAAGAGGACACTATGGAATAGGTCTTTGTCCTCTTCCCAGCCCCCTGACGTGAAGTTTTCACCTGTTGCACAGCCCAACACTGTGACACCAGTAAGATTCTCCTAACAGCCCCAATTATGCCCCTGTCCTTGGGGCTGCAGCGATCTCTTACCTGTAAACAAGGGCAGCCCTTTGGGAGAAGCATGTAAAGCAACACAACTGATATGGAGAAAGAGAATCCCCACGAGGCTCCTGTTGGCCCCTCAGGTGACAACAGGCACACCCCAAGCTCCACTCCAGGTACAAACAATTGCCCATACAGGGACGCTGGGACTCTGGCCAGTTTCTAACTGTGGTTATAGTCTCCTCTCCTCCAAGAGGCTCTGCAGCTCTGTGCCACCCCCAGGATGGGACCGGGTCAGCCACAGGAGGATCGTTTGAAGCCACGTGCTATTTACCTGGGCAGAGAGGCATCTGTGACAGATGTGCTACTCAGGGCTGTGACTGCAGTCAGGGAACTGACGCTGCTGCCTGGAGATACAGTGATCTAGAAGAAAACAGACTGCGGTCAGGGTGGGACACAAGAGTCCAACAGCAGAAACCTAACTCAAGAACAGGAGAACCTCCAGAACTGCCAAAGAGCCTTGGGTGACAAGGGAATAGAAGAGAGACCCTGGGAGTGCTGGTGGACACCAGGCTGACTACGAGCCAGCAACGTGCCCTTGGCTTGAGGAAGCCAATGGCGTCCTGGAGTGTGTCAGGAAAGGGCAGGCAGCAGGTCAGGGAGGTTCTCCTGCCCTTCTGCTTTGCCCTGGGGAGGCCTCATCAGGAGCAGTGTGTGCAGTGCTGGGCTCCCCAGGTCAAGAAGGACAGGGAGCTACTGGGGAGGGGACATCGAAAGGCTGTGGAGATGCTGAGGGGACCAGAACATCGCTCTGACAAAGAGAGGCTGAGGGACTTGGGACTCTTTAGCCTGCAGAAGAGAAGGCTGAGAGGGATCCTCTCAGTGCTGATAACTCCTTGAGGAGTGGGGTCAGGAGAAAGGGTCTGGCTTTGGTCAGTGGTGCCCAGGGACAGGACAAGAGGCGCTGGGCACAAACTGGAACAGAGGAAGCTCCACCTCACCCTGAGGAGGAACTTCTGTCCTGGGAGGGTGGCAGAGCCCTGGGCCAGGCTGCCCAGAGAGGTTGAGGAGTCTCCATCTCTGGAGACAGTCCCACCCCGTGATCCTGGACACTGTCCTGCACGGGCTGCTCAAGGGGACCCTGCTCTGGGGTGTGGGACTGGGGGATCTCCAGAGGTCCCTGCCAGCCCCCACCGGTCTGGGGTTCTGGGAGGTTGAGCTGTACTGCCAGGGTGCTCAGATGCAGGTTGAAGGCATCCTCAGCCCATCAGCCACGACTGCTTTTAGTGAGCAACTGTTCTCCCCAAACCAAGTGACACCAGACCCCCGCTTCGTTCTTCAGGCAGGACTGCCCTTCTCAAGGCCTGTTGCCTTGAGTGGGGTCAGAGTCTGCGTGGGGTTCGGGTCTGGCACGGCCAATACCTGGAAGCAGAACACTGCAGAGCTCAAGAAGCAGCACTGCTCACCCTGCCTAACAGTGAAGAGCCCACTGCTGCTTCTAGCCACCAAGAAGCCCCTAGGGAGAACAACACCAAGCACTCAGCTGGGGCCGCCAACCCGCTTACGCTCAACAGTGCTTATGGCAGGGAGCAGAGGTCCAGTAACCTCAAGGCTGTTTCCACCCTACAGTACTCCTGGGTGCTGGTGGCACCAGGAAGAAGGTGGCCATGAAACAGGCAGCAGTGAAAAGCCAGGCTTTTCTGTTTAAGAAGTCACTCTTCAGTTTGCTCCTTAGAGCAAACAGTATGTACAACCATCACCCCATCAACAACCTGTCGCTGCTCCCCCAGGACACCCTCGCATTGGGAAGGCACAAAATTACCTCCTGCACTCAGCAGCTCCACCAGCAACATCAAAACCTTCAGGAGTGTGAGGTATTGTTTGCTCCCCGAGCTGTCACCAGGGTGATGCTCTCATTCCCTCACATCTCCACGTGCTGTCTGTCCTCACCCGGCTCCTCCCGCACACACTCCAGCCGCAGCGACAGCCATGCCCTGCTCCCGGGAGGGGGAAGCCCTCCCCAGAGTCTGTCAGCACAGCGAGTAGCTGCTGATGGTTTACGTCTCAGAGGAAGGCAGAGGCAAGGCAAACAGCACAGCTGAGCCCACACCTTGCACTCACACCACGGATCACCAATCCCTCCAAATCTATCTCGACTCCCATGTGCCCGTGGGGAAGCGTCACAAACCCCGAACCAGCGCAGGCTATGAAGGACACCTGAGCGGGTTCATGACAAACCAACATGACACTTGGAAGTGGCCAAGAGAAAGCGAGCTCCTGCCCTTCTGCCTGTTGGCATAACCCAGCAGAGGCAGCAGACACCAGCACCAGGTTAGACGGATGCACACAGCCTCGAGACATGCCCCAGAGGGACCCCAAGGCTTGGGACACAGCACTGCTGGCTGTAAACGTGTGACAGCGTTCAGAGGACACCTGCGTGTTCTGACTACTCTCTTGGAGCCCCACTGAGGGCTTGCTTAGAGCTCTTCCTCAAGACACTGTGCTACCCCTTGCAGAGATGATCAAATCCCAAGGAAGTGGGACAAGTGTCCAGAAGACACTACAGTCCCATCTACCTACCTAGGCATTTCAGAGCTGCCTTCCCACAGGACCCCAACAGACAGGATACACAGAGATGGATATTTTCTGCCATTACAGTTAAATCACAGCCCCAAACATGTAACCCAGCCTCCCAGCTTGGACACAGTTATCTGGCAAGCCTGCATACCTACATGACACAGTTGCATCAGCAGCTTTGCTGCTCAACACAGCACCTGCAACAGATGCTTAGGCCAGCTTAGCATTTATGACAGGCCAACATGTCTTCACTAAGCTTGGCTCCTCACACACCATTCCCTCTGCTCTGCCTTCAGCTACGCCCAGAAAAAGTTCCCAAAAGCATCGAAATCCTTTGAACCACCAGTAACAGTTCTGCTCCCTGGTCACCTGTTGGAGAGATGTGCTTGGTGTCATGAACGCATCTGGAGTCATCAGCTTGGGTTTGGCATCGTTGGAGAGAGAAAGGAAGTCTGCTGGTACAGGCAGGTCAGCGATACGCCGCAGGTCCGGTTGGGAGCCATGCACCGATCCTTTTTCGGACCCCAGCCCTTCTGTGCTTAGATCAGCCATGTGGTCTGGAAAGGCTTCCAAGGGAGAAATACCAATCAGCTCACAGGAAACCTCCCCCGAAAGCTAAAGCCTGAATCCCACCAAGGATGAATTCAGGCCACTGGAGCCCCGCTGGCTCCAAAAACAACGAGTGAAACCCCTGCAGCATCCTAATCAAAGCTTAGGGCCAGGCAAGTCCTGTGTGATGCTCAACAGTGGACATTAGCGGGTCTGACAGGACCAAGCTTCCTTTCCCCCCTAAATGCCAGGCCAGTTTAGCAGCTGCAGCCCAGAAGGGTGAGTGAACTGGAGGAGCGCACTACCCAGCCGCAGCCTCTCCGCTCCCCAAGCTCTGGTGTCACTGTCCTCCCTCCTGCCCGACAAGAGAGAAGTGCCGTGTTTCTCCCACAAGCACTAGACCACCTCACAGGGTGAACTCATGCTCACACAAAGCTTTTGTGCCCCCAGCCTGACACGTCCTCACATTCCATGGTCACCCCTCACCACCAAACTTTAAAGGCTCAGCCACACCGAGGGCCGACCGAGCGCCACTGCTCACCGAACTCCTCGTGCGAGCCGTGGGAAGGCATGGGTGCGCTCGCGTCAGGGCTGTGGAGAGGCTGGAATCTGATCTGCACATCCTGCAGGGCCCTGAAAGAAACAACAGGCATTTCCCATCAGCCTAGGAACCGCCAAGAGTCCAGTTCAGCCACCACAGAACCAACTCTTCTGGAACGTCCTTTAGTGCTTTCTGCCAGTGACAGAAGTGGGAGCTGGTCCTTACTCAGCTGTGTCACCCACTTCTGGCACCCCTAGAGATTACCCAGCGCTCACACACGGGCGCAAGTCTTAGGTCACCGCATGCTCATGGCGACAATACTAGCTTGCGGCAGTGACCTCCCTGTAAGGCCTTATCGAGCACACAGCAGCCAGAAGCTTCTATGGGTCCGAGTAGTTTTTGTTGGGAGCAGAAGGAACTGGTTCAGTTGAATTTCCACAGGTTGGTGTGGGACAGGACAGCCATGGAGAACTGCCACACATACTCACTTGGTGTGCACGCAGAAGAGTTTGATCAGGACGCCTGCTGCTGATTCGACAGCTCCAGCTCCCTGAGCACCTTCTGGAAGGCAGACAAGAGTAAAACATGGAGTCAGATGGAAACTGCACACAGAGTACTAGGAAAACATCACAGCAGACAAACCAGCAGTGAGAACCAGCACGATGCAGCTTCACCACCTCTGGATTCAGAGGTGGAGTCACCCTGCTATGGGATACACAGGCAACAGTCTCTTCACTTTTCAATGTGAGAGTGATAAATTTGGTCCAATCCAACCAAATAAGCACCAAGGAAGAGAGGAAAAATCCTGAACCCAACAAAAAAAAAAACCAAACAAACAAACAAAAAAAAAACCAAACGAACAAACAACAAAAAAAACCCACAACCCCAAAAACCCCAAAACATAAAAAGGTAAAGAGGAGGAAACTGGGACTGTTGGTGATTTGTTCTGGCCATGGTTGGATATAACCATCATCTCACACCATACAGGTGTTGTTCAGACTGGGGCTCCACCACCCTTCCCAGGTGTAAACAGCACTCGCTGTGCGGAGCTCTGCCATACCGCCCCATCAGCTGGCGCGCTGACAGCATCCAACCAGTCAGGATTAAGAAAGCCAAGGAGGCTGAAGAGGACAGATAAACCTAACTCACAGAATCACAGAAGGTCAGGAGTTGGAAGGGACCTTCAAAGGTCCCTTCCTGCCCAGCCCCCTGCCTGACCGGGATCACCTCGATTAGATCACACAGGAACATGTCCAGATTGGTCTTGAATGTCTCCAGAGAAGGAGACTCCACAACCTCTCTGGGCAGCCTGTGCCAGGGCTCCATCACCCTCACAGGGAAAAAGTTCCTACCTATATTCAGAATGGAA
>VXBZ01011953.1:26420-45739 GCA_013399135.1 Heliornis fulica
CATTCCCTGCCCAGCTCTCCAGCCTGTCTGAGTCCTGTTGAATGGCAGCACAACCTCCTGGGGTGTCACCACCCCTCCCAGCTTGGTGTCCTCAGCAAACTTGCTGACTGTGCACTCTGTTCACTCATCCAGGTCATCAGTGACTATACTGACCAGTCGTGGTCCCAGTACCGACCCCTGAGGGACTCCACTAGTTCCAGGCCTCCAGCCAGACTCTGTCCCATTGGTTACAACTCTCTGGCTTCTTCCCTTCAACCAGCTTTTGATCCACCTCACTGCCCTACCCCTGAAAAATACAAAATGTATGTGGGGTTCCGAGGCAAACTGCCCTGATTCTCAGTTTCAGTCCCTGCCTGCTCCAGACTCGCTACCTGTACCTACACTCCCGGTTCTGCACCTCAGAGCGAGATGCCACACACACACCGACGCCGCGAATGGCCTGTGGGTACGTGCAGCGCCAGGCCCGGGCAGCCCGTCGCACAGCTGCGCTGGCAGCACAGCAGCCTCTCCAACAGCAAATATGCTGATGCTCTTCAAAGCAGCTCTCCAGAATTTTCTAAGAGACGGGCAGGAACGGGGAGTGAGCCACCATCTGAAGAGAAGCAGGGATGGAGGAATGCTTCCATGGCACTGCTCACCACGGGATTCACTGTCACGCTCGCCGTAGGAACGGCCAGAGATGGCACCTCGTGTCTCTGCTCTAAGAGAGTCACTTGCTGGTTTCTGTTATGAGAAGCTCTGGGGCTTGGCAATACGCCTTCAGACACAGCGGAGAACCCCTCCCACCACTTCCTCCAACCCTGACTGCAAACTGCCATCACATCTGGCACAGCTCAGGCAGTAGGACTCCGAAGCAACCAAATGCCTTCTCTGCCAACATTTTACACCTCTGATGTTTAACTACACAGCGTTTACTCAGACAAGCATTCGGAGAAACTCAGACAAGCAGTCGGAGAAACACATTCCAACAGCTCTTCCAGGAACCCTCGTGCTCCTGTGAGCCCGTTTTCTTCAGGAAAGGGCGCAGCCCTTGGGGGCTTTCAAGAAGCAACTGACTCAAGTCATAGGTGACCCAATCTACCACCAGTAACAATCCTGACTTGAGCAGCAGGCTGGACCAGAGGCTTCAAGTCCCTGTATCCGACTCTACTGTACTTCTCTGAACCACTTCAGCTGCACAGAAGCATTTCACAGGGAGTAAGCAGAGAGAGACAGCCTTTCACAAGAAAGCCACCCTGGCCTCACAATGGGCAAAGTCTCCTGATCACACACCTACACTGAGGTTGTCATTCTCCTCCTCTGCTGGGAGCACTTCGGTGTGCCTTAGCCGGCAGCGGCTCACTGCCTGTATGCCGAAGCTCAGGACTGGGTGGGTAAGGAGAAACTCCGAGATGGAGCTGAAGTAAGCTTTACCCTCCTCCTGGTTCTGCATCAGCTCCATCACATACAAAACCTGGAAGAATCAGAAACAGTAAGTCACTGTCATAGGGGACCATTCGTACGCGTGTGAATTACAAAGCCCAGTGCCTGAATGAGTGTTGGAACAATGGGAGCGACCTGAGGAATAAAGCCTGGACCATTTCAACTAGAAACCAAACACCCAAGGGAACCACAAAAAGAACACTCCTGCCTGAGTCAGCACCGATCAGGAACAATCCTGCTGAGCCAGGCATGGGTTTCTCCAAATGAGAGCAGAGTAAACCTTAAGGCCCCTCAAGATGAACCAGCTGAACTGCAGCCACTTCTCACCTCCTGGTGAAATAGCTGAGGCCAACCTCTGCTCTCTCAGGTATTAATGTGCAAACCCTGGGCCTGGGCAGCAGCATCAGTTACGGACATGGCCACTCACAGAATCAAACGATGTCAGGAGCTGGAAGGGCCCTTGAAAGATCACCCAGCCCAGCCCCCTGTTAGAGCAGGGTCACCTCGATTAGATCACACAGGAACGTGTCCCGATTGGTCTGGAATGTCTCCAGAGAAGGAGACTCCACAACCTCTCTGGGCAGCCTGTGTCAGGGCTCCCTCACCCTCACAGGGAAAAGGTTTTCCCTTACACTCACATGGAACCTCCTCTGCTCCAGCTCGGACCCATTGCCCCATGTCCTGTCACCAGCCATCCCTGAGAAGAGCCTGGCTCTGTCCTCCTGACACTCACCCATCACATATTTATAGACACTAATGAGGTCACCCCTCAGTCTCCTCTTCTCCAAGCTCAAGAGACTCAGTTCCCTCAGCCTGTCCCGGCCATGAGGGCACATTGCTGGCTCATGGCCATCCTGCTGTCCCCCAGGTCCCTCCAACCTACACTGCTCCCTCCTGTCACCATTACCCAAACAGCCAGCAAGAAAAACAAACCACCTACTTTTCTCTGCACATCACTCAGTATCAGATACTCAGCGGAGAGGTCCAGGCAGACTTTCAGGCTGGGAAGAATACTCACGGAGCTGAAGATGTCAGGCGAGAAGCTAGACCCACAACAGAAGAGGTGGGGTAGGGTGGGAAACAGAAAGCAAGGTAAGATTAGCACAACCAGAACAACTGCTATGAGAAAGCAGTAGTTAAAATAGAAAAACATCTTGGGGGGTTCACAGCCATAGTACAGCACAAAGAGCTTTGGCCCTTCTGCAGCACGAGGGTGGAAAAGCAGAACTCAGCTGCCCGCCGCAGGCGTCGCGCTTCAACAGGGCAGTTCAGACGCAGCCGTAAGCGCGGACGTGACAAGCAAGGCCACGGTCCGCTGTGGACAAGTCAGATCAGGCAACATAAGTTGAGTAAAGGGGTGGGCTAAAGCAGGATTTGAACTTCTGGACCTTGGCAAAGAGGACTCATAGAACTGCTTTAGCTCTGCCCACACAGCAGCTTTCCCAATCAGAAAAAAAGACCCTGGGAGAAGATCCGGGGTGGGTTAGTGAACATCTAGTACTTTTGTGGAAGAAAGCACTCAAGGTGAGAAGCTTTGGTGTGCCTCTCATTCCAGCATGTCTCTGCTCTTCAGAACAAAGACAAGGGGTCTTGGTAATGCCAAGGAGACTGGCCAAAAGGATCGACCTCCCTGGCTTTGCCAAAGCATGACCTGACACTGCCACGGCCCAGACAGCTTTCAGGTCAGGTGGGCAGAGGAGGAGGGGGCTCTAACGGGGGCCAGAACAGACTCTGCTGGAGATCAAGATTCACCTTTACAAAATAACTGTATCCAGAAACAGAGAGCTTTGTTACAATCCACCACTCACAGTAAACTCAAGTGCTGGGGTGAGCTGGTGTGCCAGCACCTACCGGACAGTCTGCAGACAGGTCCAAGACACCGTGCACCACATCTTCAGTTCTCTATTCTGATCCGCCCCTGTGATGAGAAATCTCCAGAATGGAACCCTGCAGGCACAGAATTAGGGCTCCTGAAGCAGATCTGGTCAATCCCATGAGGGTGTTTCACAGAAGGGCTCCTCACAAGCCACCCATAGCTTATTTTGCCCAACAGTGTCTTCAAGTTAGCGGGAGATCTCTGCTTTTGAGGCAGAGCAGAAACCACTACAGCTCTCAGTAGCCTAAAGGCCAGAGCTGCCTGAAGAAAGAATCAAAACTGAAACAAAACCCCAAACTCCAACAAAACCAGAAAACCAAACCTAAACCAGTTCCTTTGTAATATCCTTCAGATTTCCTCTGCGAGTGACAGGCCAGTCAAAACCCCCCAAACCGCAAACCTGGAAGGACACATCAATTTAGGATGTTCTTTGCTCTCACGGGACTGGCACTGGGATTAAGGTCACTCTGGCTGCACTCCAGAGCCTCATGTATTCCTCCATCGGAGAAAATCACTACGCAGAGGCCAGGACTCCCTCCTGCCACAACGCTGAATTGTTGGAAGTACAACTCAGTTCCAAGGAACCCTCCCAAGGCAGAAGTACAAGACACTACTAAACTCCAACACTTGGGTCTGGGGACTTACTCTGGGTCTTGTTTCTTATGGTTGTCACAGAAGAGCAGGCAGGAAAGAGGCCTGCCATCATGGGGCTTCCACTCGTGAAGACACCTAGAGAGGATGAGAAACGACTGAGTGTGCAGGAAGTAGAGCCCAGGGAACACCAGGTGGGTGCTGCACACGTTGCCCCTTGTCCAAAGGGAGCTTTAATGCAGCAGCTGCCACCAAGTCCTCACGGCTGGCAGCCGTTCGGAGGTTTACATGAAGTACGGAGAGGCTGATATAAAACACAGCGATCGCAGCCCATGTGGCCCGAGATCACAACAAACAAACAAATCACATGTCCTACTGAGTGTCTTAACAACACAACAAAGTCACTGCTGAGGAGAACAGCTCAGAGGAGCCTTCTGCACTCACAGGCACAGCACAGAACTCCTCCCTCCAGACAGCTCTCTGCTTCCTTCTTCCCCCCCACGTTATTCAACGATACAACGCCTCAGCAACACACAACTTCAAAAACATTCGCCCGTAACTCTCCCATGGCAGGTAGCTCTGTGAGAGGGAGTTTTCACAGAGAAAGCCCTTCTCTCCTCCGAGATCCTTCCTGTTCCAATTCCCCAGTTACCTGGGCTCGTCTTGCCCCTCAATATAGATCTGCCAGAATTTGACAAAGCCATCGTGGCTCGCCGTGGCCAGCACAGTTCCGTCTGGAGAAAGCGCTCCTTCACTCAGGCACTAAACAGAGAGGTGGGGGGTGGGGGTGGAACAGAGAAAAAAAATGATTTTATAGCTCTTTAGGAAGAAGAGTACACTCTGCCAACAGGAACCGGACTATCGCAGGAGGCGAGAGTGATTTCTCACAGACACATCACCAGGCAACTTTGCCCTCCACAGAAGCACTGACAGGAGGACCTTCTTTTGGTAATAATAATTAAAATCGCCAGACAGCAAGTTTAAACACAAAGGATTACACTGCTCCAGCTCCTACTGTTAAGTCATATTACGAACAGAGGCCGTTTTGTGGCTGTGAAAACCCAAAATTTCTGTTTCACAATCGTGTTTCACGCAAGCGATACAAGTACTTGGTCATCATCCTGATCAAGAAGTGAAACTAGACGTTTTCCAGATGTTTCCGTTATAGTCAAAATATCAGCTACTGGATGTTTGCTGCAGTCCTGGCCTGCTGTACTCCTAGATGTAACTACACCCAGTAGAGAAATCATAAAGATGACGTTGGGCTTAATTATGCCCCGTCTTGTCCAGCAGTAAACCACTGCTGTATTAAGCGTTCATTTGCCAGGAGATAAAACAGTTCAAATACAGCCTGTGACATCAAACAGGCCTGTGGAAATCCCTACGTGCTTCTTCAAGAGCCATTCTCAAAGCGAGGACTCCACCCTCACCATGGCTCTTTACACAAGGGTTACGTACCCACCTTGAGCTTTCACCTCTTGGCTGTGAGAGTGGGGATGAGTAAGAAACTGTTGTTTTGGGTTTTTTTACAGTCCTAAGGACTGCAGCTCCTGAGACACTATAACCCAAAGAAAAACCAAGCGATCCGTAGCGCTCACCTACGCGGTGGCAGTAAAAGAACAAAAGCCAAACAGGTTTCTACCGTGCTGTGGCCCTTCACTACGATGAAGCCTTCTTTGATGGTAGGCACTTCCACCGGCCAGGAGCTGTTGTTCATTCGGATGATGTCCAAATCCCACACCTCTGCCTGGAAAACAAAGACATGGGCACATGGGTTTAGTTCTAGAACCACCACTCAGATCCAGCACAGAAATTCTTATCGCCTTACCCTGCTCCCCGACACTCTAGCCCAGCAGCAAGTGTGATGCAGACCTTCCCACTTCCACCCAGTTTGGCCATCAGATGCTTTCCCAGCATGCCAGCTACACATAAGTAGAGGGAACTGCTCTTGGCAGCTGTAGTTGCTGCTCACCAGCTCCTCTCCAATGCCTCTGTCCCAACCTGTCCCACACTACAGGACTGATCCCTGGTACAGACCGGCCAAGGAGCCTTCACCACTCAGAACCACATGGTGCTCTGCCCTTCAAGGGACAATGTTGCAACATCTCCTTACCCTGTCCTCATGCAGCAACGCCAAGGTCTGGCTTCCCTCTTCTCCGCTCTCCTCATTATCATCTGGGATGAAAGGGCACCAGATGATTCTTCGAAAAGTGTTCAGTGGGGTACTGTCAGGCCGCTTGATGTTAACCAAGATCTCCTCTCTGATCACCACGGTTAAGGAACGCTCTGGCAGTGCCACTGACACTCTACACAGCAACACTCTACCCAGGCTTGGCCTGGTGAGTCCTACTAAACATCAGCATGTTTTGGATCGCTGAGATTCAAAAAGAAATCGGAAAAGAGACTTCTGCTAAGAAAGGGGGTGAGCTGGCATTTCTGCACCGCCAGACGAGGGTAAGCAAGTTAACAGATTAAGAAGACAATTAATAGACAGAAGTTAGTAGATTCTGGTGATTTTCTCTTGCTGGCACAGGACAAACACAAGAGGAGCAGGCAGCCATGTCGGAATGCGCCACCCACGCGACTGCTGATGAACAGATTACAGTATTTTGTCTAGCGCTGCGACAAGGCGACCAGGGAAACGCGACCCCACTGCCGCAGCCTGAGTGCACCGGTTCACTTGTGCAAACCAGAGCTCAAACAACCACCTTTGCTCCAGCTTCTTTTGAGATGATGGCATACAGTTAAAATGAAGAAGCCACAACCTGGAGCAGCGTATCCCTCTGACTGACATACTTCCCCAAACACTCCGGGCAGTCACTCCTACCAATTAAAAGAAGACTAATAAAATAATAATAATTGTTAATAGTATTAATAAAATAATAAAAGATTCAGGGCAGCGAATCAAACACTGAAAATAAATTTCAGGACCATCAAAAGAGGAGGGACGACAGGTTTGGAAGGAAGGCAGTGAGCAGGAGGGAAGAACTACATCCTCTTCCCCACAACAGTAACTGAGTTGTGAGTTGCTCACTACACACACGAGTAAAAACCACTGTCACGTGGTCAAGGTGCCGCTGTCCATCTGTCAGGCCAGCCAGTGCAGACTGACACTACTCACTGGCTATTTTTGCTTGGACCAGAAGGAGCGATGAGGTTTCACTCCAAGAATTTCAAGTTACGTGTGATTTGACGTAACGCCCACGCTGGACACGGGCTGATTTCATCCTCTGGCAGGGGCAGAGCTGTTGACCTGCCCCTTCCAAGCAGCTACTCTGAGAAAGCCACAAAATAAGTCGCAATTTTGAGGCTGCGGTCACATCTAAAGACTCTCCTAGGTGCATTTTAACAAGATACTGGATTTTGTCTTTATCCATGGCCAGGCGCCAGACGAAAAGGTTGCCGGCCTCATCCAGGCACGCCAGCTGGTTGGAGTTGAGGTGAGCAAACGCCAGGTCTGCCACGCCGCCCGTGAAGCCTTTCAGCAAGGTCCGCTCAGCAGTGCTGACGCTCAACACCCGCACCATAGCGGAGCCGTTGCTGGCAGCTGCAGGAAAGACAAAGGGAGAAGTCACCATCTACTCGTGCCTTTGTTTCCATCTGGCACCCACCTCGCCATCAGCCATCACCAGCAGTGCACCACAACCCCCATCAGCACGTACACATCAACAAACCCCTCCAAGACCCAGGGCACGTGCAGCAACATGTGTTTTGCACCACTCATCTTTGGTGCAGAGGATCAGGAGGGTGGCATACAGCAGGACTTTGCCTGCTCTGTAAGGGGCAGCTTCATTCCCTGCATCTTCCACCACTTCTTGAGCGCCACAAGTTCTATGTTGCTCTACTTAACAAGAAGCCAACAGAACCTGACTTCTCGTGATGACCGTCAGGAAAGGCACCTCCGTTAAACATGAGGCCAACATCTTTATCCTGAGCTCCTGATGCAGCTACCCAAACTCCAAGACTGACCTCGTGACAGCAAATTAATTTCAACTGCAGCTTCGTTTGCAGTAAGTGGAGCAAAGGAGTCACTGAGATGCAGGTAGCTCAAATATACCTTCTCTGTGGGGACTGTAGAAACCATAAACACTCCCCTGGCAAACTGTGTCCAATTTGGTGGGTGTGTCCCAAGGGGTGTCCAGCTTCCCTGGTTCAGACAAACGTCAGCACCATGCAGGCAGTCCTACGGAGACCACGCTGTTTGCACTCAGTGTCCAAGCCAGCCCTAGTGGGTCAGTCAGCTTTCTGTGCTGTTACTGCAGCCAACCTTTCATACTTCAGAAAGGGGTGAAACACCCTAAAGCTGCAATAACGGCCTCAGCTAGGAAAAAAAAGCCTTGAACAACCTGCAGATGCAGAGTAGTAGGTTTAAGAAGAGGCCAAACTGATGGGTGTGAGAACCAAGAGGGAAAGGAAGAGCTGCAGAACACTCTGCATCCGTGGTGCTCTTCGGTACTCTAAATTTAGCCTTAAACTCAACTCCAAATTTAAGCAAGGCCTTCACAAACATTTATCTGCTCAAATTACCACAGAGCTGTTTCTGTACTCGGCTACAGAGGAGCCTGATGGCTGCAGAAATATTTAGTTAGAGGAGCACTCTGAACATCAGCTTAGTGACCAGGGAATCAATGCAACCCTTCAACTTTTCTTCCATCTTACTTGTATTTCCAACTTCAGAAAAGTTTTATTTTTCCAGTAGAAACTTTCATGCAATCACAGAATCCCAGACTGGGCTGGGTTGGAAGGGACCTCAATGACTATCTAGTTCTATATCCCTGCCATGGGCAGGGAGCCCTCCACCAGCCCAGGGTGCCGAAAGCCCCATCCAACCTGGCCCTGAACACCTCCAGGGGGCCAGGAGCTTCCACAACCTCTCTGTGCTGGGGCCTCCTCACCCTCACAGCAAAGACTTTCTTCCCAATGTCTGACCTACCCCTGCCCTCTCTCAGCTTGAAGTCATCCCCCCTCGTCCTGTCCCTGCACTCCCTGGGGAACAGCCCCTCTCCCGCTTCTCCTTGCAGGACCCATTAGGTCCCCCTGCAGCCATCTCTTCTCCAAGCTGAAGAAGCCCAACTTGCAGCCTGTCTTCAGAGCAGAGCTGCTCCATCCCTTGATCATCTCAGTGGCCTCTTCAGGACTTGCTCCAACAGCTCCATGTCTGTCAGACCCCAGAGCTGGACACAGCACTGCAGGGGTGGGGGCTCACCAGATCAGAGCAGAGGGGCAGAATCCCCCTGCAGATCTGCTGGCTACACTATTCTCGATGTGGCCCAGGACACAGTTGGCCTTCTCCTACACCACCAAACCATTCCATCCCCACAGCTCCAGCTTCACTGACATTCCCACTACAACAGGACCTGGGTATTGCCCCGAGAACCATTTCAATCGTGACCAGTTACCCTCTTGCGACACAAACTTTGCTTCTTTTAGAGCTGCAAGAGAACGCAGCGAGCAGCCGAGCGCGGAGGACACCTCACCTCTAATGGCATAGGCCAGGTACGAGTTCGAAACAGCAATCAGATTCCCGTAGTAGTACTTCTGCTCCCAGTCATATCTAGCCACGGGCTGTATTTTCACCTGATCAAGAAAACAAAATGTGAGGAGTGTCCGGAATTAACTCTATTTCCCCTGGAACAAGGATTTCCTCAAGGGAAGATCCATAACGTTTAAGGAGAAGCCAGCAGAAGCATCACTTGGTAGGAGCTGTGCATCAAATGCCAGGTAGCAGAGCCCTGAGGGTTCAGAGCTCCAGAGGCTGAGCGATGTTTCCTCCCACCGCCAGAAGGAACACGACCCACCGGAGCTGTCGCGCTGCAGAACGATGCGCGGCAGCAAAGCAGCCCCTTCCTCTGTGTGAGCAGCATGTCTGGATTCCCAGAACACAAAGCACACCTGCCACACGGGCAGCTGCTTTGCAGCTTGAGCGCTGCCTCGGAAGGAACAGAGTCCTGGCATGTTTTGATAAGCAAAGAATTAAGAAATGCTGTGGAAATTATGGCAGAGATCCTTTCATTCTGGCCTTCAGTGTTATCCATGAAAAGCAAACTTCTGCATAACTGCAAGCTCTTATAACACAGGAAATAGAATAAATCTTGTCTAAATCACTTAAGAATGAGCTGATGTGACAAAAAAACTACAGACAGAACTATGCTTTCTCTTGCTCCTTACCTTGTTACTCCCTCTAGCCTTACTGGTGATGCTGGAATCACTGCTGGCCACTATCTCCACATCTTTTCCTGATATCACTATGCAAGTGGAGCTGTCATCACCAGAGAGGCAGCTTTTGAGAAAAACAAAGAAAACATAATCAGACAGGACTCAGGAAAAGAGCAGAGGTTGGGTATTTGCCAGGGATGCAGGAGTAACTGTGCTCCGAGGAGGTTTGAGCTCAACAACTGAAACCAGAAGCTTCTTAGATGTCTGCCTTCCCCACATGAGGGGTTGGAGAACACCAAACACCCAGTTTGTTCAGCTTAAAACCCTCCAGTCACCCTGACATGAGCACAGACCCACACACAGCCAACCCGCTGAACCTCAGCGACACAGCGCATCCAGCGCAGCGCGGCCAGGGAGGGGATTGTCTCTGCACTGCGCTGGGGCGGCCTCACCTTGAGCTCTGGGGGCAGGTTTGGGACATAAAACTATTGCAGAGTGTCTCATCAGCCTAACAAAACCTACAAAGGCTCTGACCAACGGCACGGACACACAACCCTCACCCAAACTCAACATAAATCTGCCCGTCAGGTTTCCAGCCTGCCTGTCCAGGCTCACCAGAAGTAATTTTTAACTATTTTCTATTCACTATCAGCCTTTTTCTGACAAAACTTACATGACTTGCTTCTCCTGCAGGGCTCCCAAGGAAATGCTGCGATGCACTGGCTTAGCCAAAGAGGGTCCATCTCCGGCCACGATGGGGTCAGGCACCAGCAGTCCATTCAGGTCGCCGTTATACGAATTGGACGGTCTCTGGTTCTCATTCACTGAACCTAGGGAAAAGCAGGAGCAACTTCACACAACACCCATTTCAAAGAAAGAGATCAACACCTCCAGATGGTTTTTGTCTGGTTCTGCTGGTGTGTCAGGCAGAATACACTGAATTGGTTGGGAAAGTGGTTTTCTCTAAGAAAGATGTGCAAGACACCTTCCATACAAGAAATGCATCTCTTCGTAGCTCTCTTCTTCCGGAAGCAATCTCCATAAAAACACTGAAGAACAGGTATGAGGAACCTACTAGACTCAAGGAGCAAGTGGCCCTGGATCAGAAGGACCATGGTGGTAATTCAGATTTACTCAACCTCACGCTCAAGCACCAGAAAGGGCCGTTTCTAACCCTCCTGCCTGCAGAGAGATCTCTGACATCCAGCACCACAGCGGTTAGCTGGACATCACACATTTCCTACCTTCCCAAACTGCCTCCTGAGCGAGGCCTGACCCCAAAGCCCACGAGTTCAAACAACTTCACTGCAGAACTGCAGCTCTGCCTATGGGATTCCCTAAATTTTTCCCTTGGGTGACTACTCCTGCAGAAGTTCAGGGTGCTCGAGCTCTGGATACGGCAAGTCCAGGGCTTCAGCTGTGCTTTGAAGATCATAAGCACTGCGACCTCATCGATCTGGCCTGGCACAAGGTGCCAGGAGGCCGCTCTCCCTTCCAGAAGGAGACCAGCAAGGTAAATAGCCAGTTACCGAGGAGAAAGCCTGTGCCGTCCGCGCTTGCACACCAATACAGCGAAGTCGAGCCTCCTGTCTCAGCCAAGCCCTCGCTTGAAATTTTCACTGGTTTTGAAAGCTGAAGTTTCATATCCTGTTGCCAGGTAACAACTGCTGCTGAGCTCTTGCAAAATGGCTGCTCCCAGGACCAGACTCTCCCGCGGTGCCGGCACGCGCAGCACACCTAACCATGACCGTGGGCGAGTGGCATGTCCTCGGAAGGCAAGGCAAGGCAAGCTCTCAGTGACCAAACAGGCTTTAACATATGAGCACTGCTGCCACAGGAGGAACTGCAGCTATTTGTTTGCCAGAAGAATATTTAAAACTTGCCTGTTTGCAGAGAAAGTCATTAAACCAGCTAGAGACCCAAAGAGGCACAGGGTATCCTGGCGCAGGGGCCATTAGGATGCTCGCCCCGGTTTACCTGCGATGCATGGAGATAATGGTTGACACCAAGTCAGGAGGAGCTGTTGGCTCCGTTGGGGGTGGAGAAGCCTTACAGAGACCTGGACGGGTCAGAGAGCTGGGCTGTCACCATCAGCGGGACATTGAACAGGACAGGTGCCAGATCCTGCACCTGGGAAGGGGCAGCCCCGGCCGCACATCCAGCCTGGGGGGTCGGATGCTGGAGACCAGCCATGCTGAGAGGGGTTTGGGGATCCCCGTGAGCCAGCAGTGCGCTCAGGCAGCCAGGAGAGACAACCATACCCTGGGGATATCCAGCACAGCACAGCCAGCAGGGCCAGGGTGGGGATTGTCTCTGCACTGCACTAGGATGGCCTCATCTTGAGCTCTGGGGGCAGGTTTGGGACATAAAACTATCGGAGAGCGTCCAGAGGCAGCAAGGATGGGGAAGGGTCTGGAGGGGAAGTCTGACAAGGAGAGGCTGAAGGCCCTGGGGCTGTTCATCTGGAGAAGGCTAAGGGAGACCTCATGGTGGTCGGGGGCCTCCTGACGAGCGGCAGCGAAGGGGCAGGCACCCATCTCCTCTCTGTGGGGACCAGTGATAGAACCCAAGGGAACGGCATGAAGCTGCACCAGGGGAGCATTAGGGTGGGTGTCAGGAAGAGGTTCTGTAGTGGGAGGGGTTCGGGCACTGGGACAGGCTCCCCAGGGAAGTGGTCCCAGCACCCAGCTGGGCTGAGGTCAAGCAGCGTCTGGACGATGCGCTCGGTCCCCTGCTCTGACTGGGCTGGTCTGTGTGGAGCCAGGAGCTGGACTCTGGTCCTTGTGGGTCCCTCCCAGCTCAGGAGATTCGATGACAGCAGCGGCACTCGCACAGCACAAGGGAGCTTCAGGCCAGGGCACGATCCTGTAACCGCCCACCACCTCGGTCTGTGCCTGCAGCCACAGATGAAGTTACACCCTTTACTCCTACAGTGTGTGCTTGTCCAGCTGCAGCAACTTCCACCAGCTGTGATTTAGCCTTTACAAGCAAAAACGGGAAAACAGTCACCACAGAGAAAGACAATACGCCCTGTGCTCCATCTGCAGCACTGGGGATGCCTCCTGTAAGGATCTCTGCTCTTCTACGGACAGTGGGACGGGGACGTTGGCTCCATGGGAAGGAGGATGGAAGCCTGACGGGCACAACAGTGCACTGAAGTAAACTCAGGAAAGGGGCTCAGCCCCTCCCTGCCTTAGCGGGAGCCAGGCAGGTGCTGCCTGCACACCACCCTGAAGGCACAGAAGAAGGGAAGAGGCTCAGCAGTCGGTAGGCAAGTGAGCAAAACCAGAACATTAACCTCGACCGGTGGCTCTCGGGTTCCAAAGAAGTGCAGGCAAATCCATCGCCTTTCCAAAGGGCAGGAATGCAGGAGCAACCAGAGCTGAGGTACTGAACTCCTCCTCCCCCACCATGGTCTGCAGCAGTGCTCCATACGGAATAGATCACTTCCCGACACTGCTGGGTGAGCCCACAGAACACCCGCTTAGCAGTGGAGACCTCAGCAGGGACTGAAGGATCCTGCCCACGGCCCCAGCAGGGACTCGGCTCCACAGCACGCAGGCACCAACCGCCTCTTGACACGCCCCGACCAGGAGGTTCCTGATCTGACCATGCAGCTGCCCCTAGCATGGGCATGGCATCCCAAAAGGGATGAGAGCTGGTGATGTTCAGAGACCTGTTGAGACCCTGGTGGTGTATTGTGTTTTCACAAACTCCAAAGCCAGCAGAATTTAAGAAAACAACCACTCCCCTCCAAAAAAAAAACCCAAGGAAAAAAAGCGCCATGACAGCTGTAAACTCTGTTCAGAGCAGGGAGCATTTCTTGTCACCTGCCTGGACAGCACCCCAAGGAGTCACATCATGCTGCTCACAGCACAACACTTTCTTTGTGGCCGTAGGAAGCAGCTACGCCCATCGCTGCCGAATACCAAAACCTGAAACTGAAACCCAGGGTGTAACGGGAATCAACTAGACAGGACGTTGACCCCTTGACCACAGCAGCTCTGCACCAGACCAGACTAGCCCTACACATGCAATTCATGGGGCTGCTTCCCTTTCCTTTGGCATCCCAACAGCACTTCCAGAGGTTTTCAGGTACCAAACAAGCCCTGCTGCTCCTCACTTCACTCACTCAGCTCTTTCAAGTCTCCCTGCTCCTACCCGGGCAGTGATTTCTGCTGATCAACACCACGGGTTCCTTGCCACTTGATTTACTGTCCCTTCGCTCCTTTCCCTCTCAGCCTCGTGTGTCAGAATTGATGGGAAATGTATAAAGAGGATGAATCGGAAAGAAAAAAAAGTGAAAATAAAGAAGCTGCACTGGGCAAATCACTCCTTTGCCCTAGGCAACAGGAGGAGCTGCAGCAGGGGGACGTCACGTCTCTGTGAAGAGGAACAGCTCTAACCATTTCCCAACTATGACACATTTTTTTGATTTAGAAACCGCTGGGGAGACACGTGCCCCAGCCCTGCGCTGAGTTCTCCTTCCAGTCAAGTCCGAAGCACTGCGCAGCAAGGGGGGAAAATCTATTTTCCCATAAGAATTCCAATCCGGGGAGACCAAAGAGCTCCAGAAACTCGAGTAGCTGCTCGAAGTAACGAGAAGCTTTGCTGCGGGCTGTGCCCCTATGGAAGGCGGCTTCCCGGAGCCCTGCGGCGCCCCGGGTGCGGCCCTGCCAGGGCCGGGCAGGGGGCCGCGGGGTCGTACGGACCAGCCGCGTTGGCCCCTCAGCAAGACGGGGATTCCGCCTGACCCCCGCGCGTATCTGAACCCAGAGACCCCAGGAGGGGCCGGACAGCCCGTTCGGCGGAGCGCGGCAAGGCGCCCCCGGGAGGCGCAGGAGGGGCCGGGGGAGGCCGGGGCCGCAAGAGCCCGGTGAGGTTCGGCGCTCACACGGGCTCTACGGGACCCGCCTCTGGCTCCGGGCGGGACGGGACCGGCCTCCTGAGGGGAAACAGGCCCGGCCCGGGGCAGCGCGGCCGCCGGCTCGGAGGCCTCCCGCGGTGCCGGCCTCTCACCTCCCGGCCGGTCCAGCTTGAGGATGTCCCGCAGGTGCTGGGTCGCGTCCTCGATGTCGATGNCGGCCCCTTCGTTCCCTCGGCGGGAGCCGGCCCGGCGGCACGGGCAGCCGGTTGCCGCAGGTCTCGGGCGCCCGCGACGGTCCGGGCTCACCCAGACCCGATCGCACAGGCCGCCCCTCCCCCGAGGTGAGTGCCGGGGCTTGGCCCTACAACGGCGGCGTACGGCGGGCCCGGGGGCTGCTGTGGGCCTTGGGGGGCTGCTGCGGGCACGGGGCACCGCCGAGCTGCCACTCGCATCAGCCGTTGCTCCTCTCCTGCAGGTGAGGGACCAGGCGCGGGGAAGGGAGGAAAGGAGCCCCCTGAAGACCCACCGGCCCATGTCAGATGTCGGAGGATAACCTGACAGAACCATTAATGGCCTGGAAGAACCTCGCTGCAGAGAATTGTTAGAGCCCCCACCACACTTCTCAGTCCAGACTGCCAAGCGAGTGCTCCCTGGCTGCCTGAGCCTGCTGTTCAGAGAGCTCCCTGTCCCTGGCCTCCAGTTCCTAAGCCAGACATAGTCTTAGATCCACCCTCCCCTCCATGGCTTCACTGGGCTTGAGCTTCCACAGCAGGATCCTCTCAGCAGCAACCACTCAAAGTGCTCATACTGCCCAAAGAGCTCATTTCTTCAAGCAATCCAGTTTGGGTGAGGTTTTCCAAGCACAGAAGCAATGACAGAACAGCCTATATTTGAAGTGGGGACTGCAGGAGGATGCTGCAGTGCAGGAGAGCCCGGGAAAGCTCCATTCCAACCCAAACACCAAGGCAGGCAGACTTAAGAGACCTGCCTGAGCACACCCTACCCTGGGCTTTCTGACAGGTCTCAAAAAGGGAAATACCAAGTTCATGTATTTCAAAACCAAGCTCAGCAACTTGTCAGTGATGAAGGTTGCCAAGAGGGAGAGTCACAGCAGCTGGATGGCAAGGGGCACGCTGAGAACCTGCCTTCATCCATAAAACTATCAAGTAGTCTTCAGTGTGAGAGTTTTAGGGGTTTTCTTCCCATAGCAAGTGGCATCAGATCCAACTCATTAAAACCATTTAAACTGTTAAGAAAAACTCATGGTTTTATTGTGTAACGTAGCATTGAAACATCTGAACAAATCAATATCTGGGCTGTACAGGCTGCTGTTCTTTCATTTCTTTGGGTTATAGAGCATCTCGTCAGTACATAAACAACAACCTTTTGCATTATAAACTCTTTCCGAGGCATGCTGGTACAACACAAGTTTCTCTTGTCAAATGCAGCTAAGTCTAACTTCCAAACATCATGCACAAGAAACTCATCTAGTGACAATGTAAACTCAGCAGAAGGGCAGGTCACAGGTCTTGCTCGCTCACGCTCCGCAGTGCTGCAGGTTTGTGTATGATATTTGGAATGTTTTGTGGGTGTGAATAATACCAGTAAGAGGAGAAAAAACCAACCAAAGGAAAAAAAAAAAAAAAAGAAAAAGCACAGGTGCCTCGGGGTTGCCAGCTCAGCCAAAGTTGTGCAATGCTAGCCTGAACATGTCATTGGTGCAAACCCAGGCATCATTGATGTTCTTTAATAGAAATATCTGGTGGAATCCCATGATAGGATCTTCATCAGCCTGTAGGAAGAGAGAGAGAATAGTTAAAAAAAAATCCCAAAAAACAACACTTTGAGGAGAGTACTCAAACTCATACTACAATGACTTAAAAGGCAACATGAACAGTGATGTTGCTGCCTAGTGACCCCAGAGACCTCCTTACAACCCAATGTNCAGCGCGGCCGCCGGCTCGGAGGCCTCCCGCGGTGCCGGCCTCTCACCTCCCGGCCGGTCCAGCTTGAGGATGTCCCGCAGGTGCTGGGTCGCGTCCTCGATGTCGATGCTGGAGGAGGAGGCCATGGGGCCCGGCCCGCTGCCCGCACAACCGCCGCGCTGCTCTCGGCCCGCCGCCCGCGCTTCCGCCTCCGGTCCAGGCCCGCTGCGCCGGGCGGAAAGCGCCTCCGGGACGGAGGGTTCCGGGCGCGGCCGTGGGGCGGAGGCAGCCGGCCGGGGCGGAGCCAGGACCGGCGGCCCGGCCCCTTCGTTCCCTCGGCGGGAGCCGGCCCGGCGGCACGGGCAGCCGGTTGCCGCAGGTCTCGGGCGCCCGCGACGGTCCGGGCTCACCCAGACCCGATCGCACAGGCCGCCCCTCCCCCGAGGTGAGTGCCGGGGCTTGGCCCTACAACGGCGGCGTACGGCGGGCCCGGGGGCTGCTGTGGGCCTTGGGGGGCTGCTGCGGGCACGGGGCACCGCCGAGCTGCCACTCGCATCAGCCGTTGCTCCTCTCCTGCAGGTGAGGGACCAGGCGCGGGGAAGGGAGGAAAGGAGCCCCCTGAAGACCCACCGGCCCATGTCAGATGTCGGAGGATAACCTGACAGAACCATTAATGGCCTGGAAGAACCTCGCTGCAGAGAATTGTTAGAGCCCCCACCACACTTCTCAGTCCAGACTGCCAAGCGAGTGCTCCCTGGCTGCCTGAGCCTGCTGTTCAGAGAGCTCCCTGTCCCTGGCCTCCAGTTCCTAAGCCAGACATAGTCTTAGATCCACCCTCCCCTCCATGGCTTCACTGGGCTCGAGCTTCCACAGCAGGATCCTCTCAGCAGCAACCACTCAAAGTGCTCATACTGCCCAAAGAGCTCATTTCTTCAAGCAATCCAGTTTGGGTGAGGTTTTCCAAGCACAGAAGCAATGACAGAACAGCCTATATTTGAAGTGGGGACTGCAGGAGGATGCTGCAGTGCAGGAGAGCCCGGGAAAGCTCCATTCCAACCCAAACACCAAGGCAGGCAGACTTAAGAGACCTGCCTGAGCACACCCTACCCTGGGCTTTCTGACAGGTCTCAAAAAGGGAAATACCAAGTTCATGTATTTCAAAACCAAGCTCAGCAACTTGTCAGTGATGAAGGTTGCCAAGAGGGAGAGTCACAGCAGCTGGATGGCAAGGGGCACGCTGAGAACCTGCCTTCATCCATAAAACTATCAAGTAGTCTTCAGTGTGAGAGTTTTAGGGGTTTTCTTCCCATAGCAAGTGGTATCAGATCCAACTCATTAAAACCATTTAAACTGTTAAGAAAAACTCATGGTTTTATTGTGTAACGTAGCATTGAAACATCTGAACAAATCAATATCTGGGCTGTACAGGCTGCTGTTCTTTCATTTCTTTGGGTTATAGAGCATCTCGTCAGTACATAAACAACAACCTTTTGCATTATAAACTCTTTCCGAGGCATGCTGGTACAACACAAGTTTCTCTTGTCAAATGCAGCTAAGTCTAACTTCCAAACATCATGCACAAGAAACTCATCTAGTGACAATGTAAACTCAGCAGAAGGGCAGGTCACAGGTCTTGCTCGCTCACGCTCCGCAGTGCTGCAGGTTTGTGTATGATATTTGGAATGTTTTGTGGGTGTGAATAATACCAGTAAGAGGAGAAAAAACCAACCAAAGGAAAAAAAAAAAAAAAGAAAAAGCACAGGTGCCTCGGGGTTGCCAGCTCAGCCAAAGTTGTGCAATGCTAGCCTGAACATGTCATTGGTGCAAACCCAGGCATCATTGATGTTCTTTAATAGAAATATCTGGTGGAATCCCATGATAGGATCTTCATCAGCCTGTAGGAAGAGAGAGAGAATAGTTAAAAAAAAATCCCAAAAAACAACACTTTGAGAAGAGTACTCAAACTCATACTACAATGACTTAAAAGGCAACATGAACAGTGATGTTGCTGCCTAGTGACCCCAGAGACCTCCTTACAACCCAATGTCCTGCTCCAAGCTCCTCTACAACCAAACACTTAAGGCTCAATAGTCCAGAAACCCTGCAACGGCATCTGAAGCTGGGCTTCTCTGGACACCTGCAGACAACTCAGGCCAGCAACTTCACACAGCTGATGGGAGCACATCTGCATCACTGCGCAGTCACAAGTTTTCTTTGGGCCTCACCCAGGAAACTAAAGTCTCTCAACACTGGTCTGTAGCTGCTCTACATTGGATTGATGAACTGAAGGAGGCTTCCATACAAATCTGTATCAGCAACGTTGCTGGAATGATCTAGATAATGATGTAAAGCCTCTCAAAGCTTTCCTGGAGGAGGTCCAACTGGCCAGCAATGCAGGACTTCCTGCTCCCACTCTCCAGGAACAACTCAAAGGGAGTGACAGATCTGCTCTAGCTGCAGCACAGTAGAGGGGGGGGGGGGG
>VXBZ01011953.1:45762-66767 GCA_013399135.1 Heliornis fulica
AAGAAAGCACTGAAGAGCAGCAGAGAAAAAATGAAACAGACTGTCAAAGCACTAAATGTTTATTCTCCATCCTCTGCCGCTGTCCACCACGAAAAGCAAGTGAAAAGGCTGAAGAGCAAAGCAAACTACAGAGTAAATAAATATTCAAAGTAGTATTTCTCAGATGAGAAATGGAATGTGAACTCGCTATGGACATCAGATGCATCACACAAGAGCATGTCTGCCAGAGCGCTAGTGGGATCAATAAGCACATGTGAAAGGAGTGATCAAACCAAAAACCAACTGCAAGGACCTGGCAAAACCAGCTGTCTGGAAACAGAGTGTCAGATGAAATGCAGCTCTATGCTAATCCAGAGGAAAACCAAAGAGTGCCCCAGATTAACTGTGACCTCTCAGTAAAATGATCCTGAAATCACCACAGACAATCATTTTTATTGTTTTTAAAGCCAGCTCAGCAGCTATATCAAGGCAAGTGCAGTGTTAGCAGTTACGAGGGAAGCTGCAGAGAACCACAGCCTGTAAGTGAGCAACTACATAAGCATGGAGATAGTTCCCATCTCAAATCCTGCATGCTCTTATTTAACAAAAATTACAGTGGGACAGCAAACAAAGGCCAGAGAAAGGCAAGGAAGGTAAGTCAGTCACAGGACGGGCACCTAGCAAAGAAAGTAAACTGAGTTCAGCACTTCAGCTTGCACAAGTGCTACCAGGGTGGAGAAAACAGCCAAGGTACAGATTACTGTAAGACCACGGAGGACAAAGCAAATGAGCTGGCTACTACAGCAGAAATTAAAGCAGCAAGAAGTAAGGCCAGAAGTACAAGCAGGCCAAGTGTTCAGTAGGAATAGGAATGAAAGAAATCCTGGAGCAAGAAAAGTGACAGTGAAGTCACTGCCCAACAGGCCGGTGAACTGGGCAGCTTTTTGCCACATCAGTACACACCACCTCTCTTTGTGTTAGGCAGAGGCTCCACAATAACCAGCACAATGTGAACACAAGCAATGACACTGGGTTAGAGCAGCTGTCCCTCTAATCCATTAGTACATATGCTGGCAGTCATGCTGGTTATTTCAGGGTATGTATTGTATCATTAATAGGTCTGCGCAGAAGAGATGCCCTGCACAAGAAACATCCCTGGGTTTACACCTTGTCTAGCTGCTCCTAGGTATAAATGTAATGTAACACTTACTTCTAGGATAGTCTCACTACTGCTTGGTAGGTGGTAGGTTCCTGAACATGACAGAACCTTTAGGCAAACTGAGCTGTACAGTAAAGTTTGACATACTACTTCATAAAGCAGCTTACTGATCTTCTGACCAAGGTGGAAGGAATTCATATTCGTGTTGGTCCCTTACTAATGGCTTAAACCAGCCAAGGGAAATCATTTCCACTTCAATCACTTCTAATCAATGCTATCAATAAGCATTCAGTACACTGCTGCCCTGTGGTTTCCTCCTTTCAGGTCTCAGAGGCATCTACACTCAAGTGTGTTAGTAGTTTTCACACAGATGTGAGTGTGCCATTACTGACACCACTACACTTTAAAAATGCGCCTCTGGGAAAAAAAGTATCACCCCCAGATGAGTTTTAGTGCAGGTCTCAGTCTCTGCTCAGCCTGGCTGCACTGCAGCTCCGAGTGCTTTGGCTTCCTCCTTTCCTACGCGATGCAGCACACGGAATTCTTCAGATGGAATTCTTCCCCAGACACATGCTGCTGTGCACATGGCAGTCTCACAATGAAGTCACACATTATTGCTTTCTTTATGCCTTTTGTGTTCCACCTTTGCAGCACAGAGGAGCAGAATGCTTTAAAACCAAGGGAAATCCCAGACAGTATTTAAGGCAAGTGAAATCATTGATAGTCAATCCCCCAATTTCTGAATGCACCCTATTAACACACAGCAAAGACCTACAGTTGGGTGACCTGAGATGCTTGAAAAGGCACAGACTCATCCCACTCTACTTTTGATCTTCACTGTAGCTCAGGTAAAACCTCACTGAAAATCTTTTACTTTGCACTCCAAAGTTAGTTATGTCCAACTCAAAACTTGCATTCCAGATGTAAAGCCCCCATGGTTCAAGCCTGGGCTCCCTTTTCCTACAAAGCTTTCTTTGTGCACTTCAAATTCTTGCATGACATCCTTGAATAAAAATAAAAGAAAAAAAAAGTCAGTTGCAGAATCCATTGGAAAGATCTGGAAGGCTTTCCAGTCCATCCTCACACACACAGCAGGACTACCCCCAGCACTGCCCCAGCTCTGCAGTCTTTGAGCCTCCAAGAACGGAGGTTTCACCATGTGTCCAGGCACCAGTTAGTTCCCTGGTCTTCAACCTTCCAGGGCTGGGGGGAACCAGGCCCCAAAAAACCCAGCCAAACTTTTCCCCATATTCAGTCTGAACCTCCCAAGTTGCGGTGTGCAACCACTCCCCTCGTTACACTGCCTGGCACCACCAAGGAGAGTTTACTTCTGGGCTGATGGAAGTACTCAGCTACTTTCCAGCTACACTCCAGGCAGACTGTCCTCCCCTGCCTCTCCAGGCTCCCCAAGCTTTGGAACTCTGAACCTGGCAGCTTTTTCACCGCTTCCAGTTTTCCCCTCCTGACCTGGGGGCTCAGACCTGCAGGAACTCTTTGGTGCACAGACACATAACTCTCACTGAGAGCTGTTAGCTGCAACACTACTTTGCAGTCCAGATTCAGGTGGACAACTGTTCTCCTCCTTTCTGGTGGGAGCTAGCCTTCCTCTTGCACCAGCCCTTGACTGAGCCACAGGCTTGAGGTTATCCTTATCACAAAGGAAAGGCTAATTAGGAAAGGCTAATTACTTTGGACAGCGGGTTCTTTCAGATGTTAAGCCTCATTTAACAGGCTTTAAGCATTCAGCATGCATTACAAAAACATCCAGCGATTTTAATTGCTAATTTCCTTTCCTTTTTAAGACCAGGAACTGTCACAAACCAATTAGTTATTCAAAATTAGTTCTGCAACAATTGCTTTCTCACTCCAGGGGAGAGCCACAGGTCTGCCACATTGCTCCCCAAACCCAAAAGCCACAGCCACACTTCTCTCAGTGACAGAGGAACGAGAGGAGAGCACTCCATACTCAACCAGTGCAGCGAGGATGGCATGGGAGGGAGGTAAGGCAGCCGGAAGACTTCATGGCTGCACACCCAGGCACCCTGAAAACCTTTCCAAGAAGAGGTTTGGTGGAAGCCTAGATCCTGGTCATCATCTTCCTGAGCAGGACAGGAGGCACACACCGAGAGGTGAGGCACACCGGAAGGACCGGGTGAGGTTTTGGGGGAGTTCCTCCCAAGGGCTCGGGCCGATGCTCACTTCTGCGCTGAAAGGAGCGAGCAGGCACACAGGCAGCACAGTAAGAGAGCTACAGGACATGGAGGTGCCGTTGTTACACCCCTGCCAAAGCATAAAGAGCCCCACTGCTGCCCAACCCAACAGCCAGGAAAGCAGATCTTACATATGTTTACTTGAAAAAACCATTTTTGATGAAAACTATTACTGGGCTGCTGCTGCCAGCGAGTTAGCTCCTTGCTACCGATATTCATCCCACTTGGATGGTCTGTTCCTCCCAGACATCTCCAAGAAGCTGCTCTGTCTGGTCCCCTCAGTGCAGATGATTATCCTGCCACAAATGATGTTACTTTTTATTTTTAAATTTACAGTTCCTCTAAGTATTTACTTGCTGGGCTATTGCAGAGCAGACACCAGGGGCAGCAATAATTTCCACTGACCCCTGGAAATCCCCCTCCAGCAGGGATGGCCAAAGGCTTAAAGCCACCCAAACCTGCAGGCTTTGGTCAAGGATAATAATAGTAATATTAATAATAATTAAAAATAAATAGGCTAGTGAAAGAAATACAGGGTTTGACAATGACAGTCCTTGGCCCCCTTATTTCATCAGAAGCAGAGCACAGAGCCCTCGTGCCAGTGTGGCAGCAGTTCACCCCACAGCACATGCAGGGAGAAAGCTTTGCTGCTGCTGTGGTTTGGGTCCTCCCAAAAAAAACCCCAAATAAACAATTATATTTTATACCACTTGATTAAGGAAGACATACAAGATGTACTCAGCTCACTTCACAGTGAGTTTCCACTGAACTTTTGGAACTAGCAGCTTAAGCCACTGAGGCCTCAGAAAATCCATTTAAATTTCACACCAAGAATGATGTCTTAGAAAGGGCACATAGCAGGTGTTTTAGCATTATTATTTCCTTGGGTTAAAACCATTATATGTGCTCCCTCATTACATAAACCAATGCAGATTTGGAAAAAAAAAAGGAGGAAGATTCAAAAGCCTACATATTCACTGTCCTGGGCTCTGAAGAATTTGGCTCACAGTCCCATGAAGTGGATAACTGGACAGTGAGCAGGAAACACGGCTTTCTCCTTCAAACCCTGCTGCTGTCATTCCCAAAGTCCCCTTTCCCAGGCACATTTCTCTATGGTTTTTCTCAAGGCCAGCAGATGAGAGCTACACAAACCACATGCACCTCCCCACATCTGCACATTCATCTGAAGCTCCAGAGATGCCACCTGAAAAAAATGTGCTGAGCAAACCCATCTGCTTCCAGTACTGGATCGAGGACAGCACTGAGAGCCATTGAAGTGCATCTCAACACTTATGTATCAGCACAAGTAGTCTCTGCATACAACAGCCACGTTCAAGTCATGCTACAGACTGCCTTGTGTGACAAATGGAGTGACTGGTAATAGAGCCAAGGAGTCAAAATTCTACACCAACTTGGGCTTTCTGGACACTTCCTCAGCAAGAAACAGCACTCCCAGACATCCAAAAGTGCTTTTTAAAACCAAGACTGGAGAGACATACATGTGAAGGTAAAAAAAAAAAAAAGGTTGCCTCTCCTACTAAAAATTCCCAAACAAGCTGGATTTGTTCATGACAATAGGCTGATATGTTCTTTCCAAGTACCTAGACATACTGTCACACAATCCCTGAATTACTCTTCACCTACAGCTACTCAGAGGATAAAGCCATCACAGTAAGAAATGCTAATGACTGTAGTAAAGGCTGAGAAAACCAAAGAGCTATACAGAATCTCTGAGAACACAGCATCCTGCCACAGGACTCCACATCAGCGCTGTTGCAAACTATAATCTGCTTAACAATTGTGCAACCATCTTAAAATATGACTCTGCAAAACCAGGTGGAGATGTGACCAGCCTAAGGCACTGTGTCAAGAGGTCACTTTCCTGAGCTTTGTAAAGCATGTCTGACTCCATACCTGTCCTGTAATTCTGTGCTTTCCCTGGCTCTTCCCTCCACAGGAAAGTGTGTGTGCAGGCAGGATTGAGCAATAACACAGCTGGAATCCCACTGGCTGCTAGGAAGCAGGAGCAACTTTACTGAGAGCCAAAGCTATCCGTGTTGTTCTGTCCACTTAGAAGGGGATGGAATTCCCTGGGATCTGCTCTTCAGCTGCCCAGTCCAGAGCAGTAAAGGAGAACATCTAAGCAAGCAGATTTAACTGTCAGCCCCACGTGTGCTGAGGTAACAGTGCAGTCAGTGAAATTTGGGCGTTTTGATACTGGGGGTGCCAGTCAGCAGGAAAAGGAAACCTAAACTGCTATTTTACAGAGATACTGGGTTTAAGGAACTCTAAAGGCTGGATGATTTTATAGTCCTGAGACAGTGTGACTGAACCAACCCCTAGCAAAACTATCTGTTCAGTTTAACTACTGCCATGTAACTTCACACCTTTTAAACAAACTGTGTGCAGGTTCTGCCTACAGCTGACCCCACATACAGGATATTGTTTGCAGATTCCAGGTTGGTTTCTTTCATTAATAAGCAGACTCACTGATTCCCATGTCTGTGGCCCTGGTATATTAAATAACATTTCCTTGAAAGAGCAGGAGACTTGGTAAGTTTACGTGCTTCAGTGGTATAATGTAAATAGTCTGAAAAATAATCCCCTTCCCTCACAAGAAGCGGCTGTTTCAACACCAAACATTTGATCTCAAAGGCAACAGTCCCACTGCAGAACCAGACTACAGAGATACTAGACTGCATTTATCACCAGAGCTACCTCTTGCAAAGTAAGAGCACAATCTCACCGAAGGGCTGCTGGCTAGCCAAGAACATCTGGTAAATCACAGCTCGATGAGTATGTTACAAAGAGCACAACAAACTAGATGTGCTTCTGTTGCCCAAGAACACTGTAATGCTGCTTTTAAATACAGAGGACATTGAAAGCTGCCTGTGTCATGATAAGGGAAATACTGATGCCTCCAGCACCCACAGGGTGCCCATCTGCACAGTAAAGCTGTGGTGCTTTCCTTGGCAGGAACATCTGCCTGTCATATTACATGTGGGTGGCCCAGCCCTAGTTATCTGAAGGGATGGGCATTTTCCTCAGTCCTGAGCAGCAGAAGGATGATATCTGAATGCAAGCTTACCAGCACTGCTTCCCACCCAAGAGAGCATTTGAATGTTTTCAGAAATCGAGTGACTTAGAATCCTGCAAAACCTAAGCTGGAAGCATTTGTTAAGAGTTTACCTTAAGCTGTCCCACTACCATACTGAGTATACAGCTGTCAGGCGTAGGCTGGTGGTCTTGTGCTGTAATGCTGTGTTGTATTTTTTGGAAAGGGAGGCTCTACAACAGAAAAAAAATACAACAGTGAAATAAACAAGTGTACAGTCATTGCTTAACTTACAAAACAAAGACTGAGTAAACCCCACATCATAAAGTGTTACACTTTGGGTAGTACTGCACAGAGTTGTTGCAACTTAACACTAGTCAGGCTGGGCTGATTGTAACAGTTGGGGCTTTTTATCAAGCACCAACGTGAAAATAACATCACCATATACCTTAAGCAGCACCTCCTGCTAGTCTAGTTATACTGCCTGAAGAGCTCCAGCTCATCTAGAAGCTAAAGTTCATATGATGAAGGCACACAGCTGCTCTGCTCTCCAGTGTCAGATTATCATCCAGTACTTGGGGTTTACTGGACAACTCCAAAGCCACTTCTTAAAGTGGCTATGAACATGAAGGAAAGGTGTAAGGATCCAGCACTCAGGACTTGAAATCCACATTCCCCCTTTTCTCTTGCCTTCTTAACAGCACCCAAGTGGAACCAAAGCACAACAGGCATCACCTTTGCCATGAACCAGGCAGACACAGGGGAAAACAAGCAGATCAAAAGCACACATACTGAAAAGACAAAAAAAAAGTTAAATAAAGCCTTCCACAATCATGTAGCAGACACAAGTGTGTCTGGAGTTAAGTGTGGAAGGAGCACTTCTTGAGACACACCAGACACCGGGGAACAATTCCTCTTTCATCTTCAACCACATTCACATCCCGGCCACGGGTGACTCCAAGCAGTGCACAAGTTCTGCATCTCACTCTAGTGCAACAAGCCTGAAAGGCTTCCTAGAAGGCTGAGGTGCAGGAACAGGAGACCAGAGTTCTACTGTCCAGGATGTTAAGTGCAGGCTTAGCCTTGACAGGCTTGGAAGAATACCAGGAAGCTAAATCCTTGGACATCAGAGAACAGAAGGATCAGTATGGAGCAAGACACTGTTCAAGAACACTAATAGAGCCTGCAGTGTTTTGTCTTTGCTGGGAAAACAATCCCAGCCTACCATGAACCACAAAGTGAGCTACTGGTTTGTAATATGGAATAGACATCCCGTAACTGGGAAAAGAAAAAAAGATAAAATATCTACAGCAGTCTTTTCTGAACAACCAGCAGCATATTTTCCAGGGTCACCACCCCAAGCCAGGACACGCAGGCACAGCCCGTGCCCTTCCCTGGGCAAAAGGGAGCGGTATGAAACCTGGTCCTCAGCACAACAGCTGCTGGTTGGAGGAGCTCTGCAAAAAGGCAGAGGGAGGAAGGGGAACGAGCGTGACTGTACCCAGAACCTAGCTTCCACTGTGACAAGGTGACAAGGAGAAGTGAGAGGAATCAGGGAAGAAGGAAAGGCTTCGGACCCTGCAAAGTGCTGGCGAGGAACCGAAGACAAGGGTGGGTGAGACAGTGGCTGCTTCAAGCATCCAACTGTTCCCTTTGAAGAAAAGGGCCCCAACAGTTGGCCAGCCAAGAGACCTTCTCCTCATGTGCTGCAGTGGGGGAAACCCCAGTGGTATGAGTAGGGTTGGCTGACAAAAACCACCAATTTTTAGGACAGAGAGAAGCTACCTCAAAAGGATGGTTATTTATGGAATGCCATCTGTACCAGAGAGAAGCACTTCTTGCTATGAAGTGTACAATACACAACAAGGTTTTTAGTGCCCTCTGACACTAAAACTTGTCTGGGCTTTCATCAGCAGGACTGTGGAATCCTCCTTCAAGTAAGAAATTCTGCAAGAATAAAACTGAGTTGCTTAAACTCCTGGCAACAAGGTTACCCACCCCAGCTTCTTCCTTGGTCCAGGAGGTTTGTCGAACTAACAGGTTTGTCTTTAACAAGGTACAGTTGCACCAGTACCTGCAAGGCAATGTATTAATTGTCCTAATGTATTACATCACCTGACAGAGCAGGTTGACAAGGCTGCTGTTACACAGCAGAGAAGTCTGTTAAAGAAAATCCACCTTCTTGGTGCCCACATTGATTAACTGGCCACATGCTGAAGAACACAAGACTGCAGAAGAATTCCAGCACCAAACTTTCAGTGCTCTGCACAACTGACTGAGCAGCCCCAGAAGCACAGAGTAAATGTGCACATTATGGAGCTCGGTGCTGACAGGGGTGTGCTGAAAGACATCAGTCACAGTAAGTTGATACAGCCTCAACAGGAGCCATGGCAGAGGAAGGGCATGAAGTCATTTCACTGTGTTTATTCTTTAAACAGACAGATCAAAGTCAGAAGACATTTCCCTGAGGCAACACAACACACCTTCGCTCACCAAGACTGAAGCAGACACATGAATCTGCAAAGTCCAAGGTGCACTGCAGACAGGGAAGGTGAAGATGAGCAACACTGGTGGGAAAGGGGCTGATCTGCACCGAACCAGACAGATCCAAGGCAGCAGCCTGAGACACTGTGGCGAAGCAAATGCTTCACTGGTTGGGTGTCTAAATGGCTGCTAGCCCAGAAGGCTAAAGAACACCGAGTACAAAAACACGCAGCTCCGGAGCCTGTGTATCACCTCGTCTAGAAGCGAGCGGTTGCAAGCTGTGCTATCTCTGAGGTGTGTGGCCTTCTCCAAGGCAATGCAGGCATTGAGAACAGACCCAAGGGCAAACCTCAGCCTGCACAGCTAAAGACTTCTCGGATGACAGCAGCGATTCCCAGAAACCAGAGCAGCTGCTGTGCAACAAGCATCCAAATGACAAAGACTTTTCCTCTTAACACGTAATAAAAGTGGTGTATCTGCTTGATATACCACACTCTGAAGAGAAGAGCCTCCAAGGACCCAAAGCATGCTCTCTGCATAGCTTGCAAGAGAAAACCTTTCTAGTCTCGTGACAGCTTGCACTTATCTCCAAACTGGGAGTACTTATAACAGAATCATGGATTTATTAAAAAATGATAAAACTAAATGAAGATCGAGTCCCAGTCTCCATGCAATAAGAAGCACCTTCCCCTCACTTGACTGGTAGGCATCAGTTTCAATTCCTGAGCCATCACTGCTCATATCAGAAGAGCCAACAAACACTGCCCTGAGGTGAAGTCAGGCTCTCCGCTGGGGAACCCGTTTGCGGTGTATGGATCAGTAAACCAACTGTTCCTCGCAGTAACACATGTAGCCTCTGTCGCAGGCAGATCTGAACAAAAGGTTTGCTGTTGCTCATTCCTTGGCATGCTTTAAAAGGACAAAACACCACCTTTCATTCCTCTAGATCGCAGAGTCAGCTTATGAAGTCTAATTTAAAATAAAATTAAAAAAAAAAAAGAAATAAACCAGTATCAAAAGCAATTGCAGTCACAAAATAACCGTGCAAACTAACGGAGGCAATTAACAGTCCAGCAATAGAGCCACCAATGCAACACATAATTAAATCCCAAGGAACAATTTTTTTTTTTTGAAGACCAAAAGTTGGAAGCATGCATCCTGTATTCAAGATTTTTCAACTGCTGAGGTTGAAACCAAATTTTCAGGAGCAACCGATTTATAGTCTTCAGAACCATTTCCCAAAACATTCAGTAAGGATTACAGACTTACAGAGAGTTTTTCAACAATAGCTGCTTTGCCCTGGAACTGCTGTCCTTCCCACGTAAGGCATGATGCATCAATCTGAGGAGGAGGGGGGGTGAAGAAAAAAAAAAAAATCATCAACCTGCCCCGGTAACGCTTAGGCAATCCTGTAAGAGACCGTGACATGTATCCTTAGAATCCAGCTATTTGGAAACTACCTCAAAAAGTGCAAAGAAAACACAAAATGCAACTGAAAGTGTGGAATAATCAGCTAGAAATTAAGTACATTTAATTCATTATGATTCTACCAGCAAAAAAGTCACTGCTTTTCTCGGTGCATTTAAAGCACACAAAACAGTCTCCCATCTTCTGTAGTACAGGAACTCCACTAAAGAATATTCATGGCAACCGGCACAGCCATTCTCCTGACTATGTTTTTATAAGTATCTGGAATAAGGAAAGGCAGAAAGACCCCAAGGGTGGAAAAAGCCCAGGAGTTCATTGTGTAGAAGGCGAAATTAGGTTGTACTTATCGTCAGCCTTCTGAGGCCTGAATGTGTTTTGGTAGTAACATGACAAACTGCTGGGTGCCTTAGTATTTAGAGCTGTGGCTTGAACACAGGCTACTTGTTTGTCTTGCTTTGTAGGCTCTCTGCTTCTTGACCAAAATAAGGCAAGGATCCATCAGATAGCAAACAGACAACAATCCAAAGAGCAAAAGACATCAGTGCCAGTGGATACTGCTGAGGCATAAGGAGGGGTGTCAGATGGTGCTCGTGCAACAGTTTCAACCCTCAAGAGTTTGGTGAAGCTTCATACAAGTCATCTAGAAGAAAAACAGGTCAGAAAAACAGGATATGCTACTACAAGACCTGTAAGACTGGAGTGTCTTGCTGAAACACCTCAGGCACCCAGCAGCATTCCTCACCACAGGTAATCAGCTCCACACTAAGAGCACTTCAAATGCTATACAGGAGCCTTCCCCTAAAACTAACAGCTGACGTTCCTTGGGTTTCGTAGTTACCGCTTTTAATTTTGGAAACCAAGTCTATTTTGTCTCAAATAAAGAGAATAAAAACAAACCACAGCTAGTTTTTAAAGAAATCTAAACTTAAACAAATCTAAACTTAAAAGTTTTCTTTAACAAAGCCCAAATATTTAAACTGGATTCAAAACTTCTAAGCAATTTTAATGTCCTAGTTTTCAGCTGGGATGGAATTAATGTTCACAAGCTGGGAGGGGAAACAGCCAGGACAGCTAACCCAAACTGGCCAAAGGGATATTCTGTACCACACCATGTCATGCTCAGTACACAAAGAGGGGTGCTGGCTGGGGAGGAGGGATTGCTGCTTGGGGACATGCTAGGCATCAGGTTCTGGGCAGCGAGCAAACCACACTGTATATCACACACTTGGTATATTCTAAGTACTGTTGTTGTTTTCCTCTTCATTTGCTGTCCCAGCAAACTGTCCAGCTTTGTCACACTTAGTTGGCAGCTGGGGCTAAACCACAACAAGTGTTCTGCAGATTAATGCAGAGCCAAGAAGCTCCTGTGACAACTGCTAAACATGGCGTAGGGCTCAAATCACACCGTGCTTCCAGACAGAGCCAAGCAAACCCGTGCCTGGCAATTCACAGCACAATAAGGCTAGCACATTTGGTTTTTTCCAAGAATTTCATCACCAGCCCCCTCCACTGTCTACAGCCAACCAGAGGGTTTATGAGTCTGCCTGCCTATAAGGCAGATGAAGCTCAAAATAGAAGCGAAATGTAAGAAAAACCCAGTAAACGAAAACGTGATGGCACTGACAGACATTTGGAGTCAGGATAAAACCCACAATCCCACCCTGTGTATTCCCACACACTGAAGTGGGGAAACCTGAACAGAGAGCGGGAGAGAGCCCCAGCCTCCCCGTCTGTAGGTACTTACATATATTGCTCCTAACTGAGTCCTGTCTGCATCAAAAAGCTGGTAGTAATGTTGTACGAAGCTGGACCCAATCTGCTCCCAGATAGGCTTGTCTCCCATCCTGAATCCTCGCCCAAAGCCAGCGGCTGTGGAACAAAAACAAAGTCATCAAGAGGGACGCTCACGGAAATCAGCCCAGCGCTTGAGCACGAAGCACCAGCAGACACAGATCCTCTCAGCTGGCCTCATTTTTTTCCTCTGGAAGAAGTAGGACAAATCTTACCTCTGTATCCTAGACTTTTGCAAAATAAAAATCTTGGATACCAAGCAGTTTAATTTCTTATTACAGCATTTGGTGCTTTCTAGAGCTATTTCTGTGTGAGGTCACAACCAAGAACAAGAACCGAACTCAGTGTTACCGCTGTACACTGACATATTTCAAGCATGACACCATCTGAAAGAGCTAGCTAGCACTTGCTATTTTGACTTGATCTCAGCTACCCTAAACTGACTGGGGAGAACCTGCAGTTCCCAGTGAAGGCACTGGAAGTTCAGAGGCATCACACACTTTGGTCACTTGTAGAGGGACTAAGCATCCAGCACAGCACTCCAGACAGACCTGCTCCAGGAGCCGTCACACACATCAGGAAGGTGATGGCTTTACCATGCTATCACAATTCTCAAGAACACAAATTAATTGTTACCCTGATCTCGCTGAAAGACTAAAGAACTGCGCTAAAAGCCAAAGCACAACCATGCTGTGCTCAAACCCCACCGCACCACATTCCAACATCTGAGTTGACTTCAAGCAAGCTATGTTATACTCACTGAACATCAACTCACTAGCTCCTCTTTGCAATCCCTCACCAGGACCCCTTGGCTGACATGTCTATATTGCAGAGTCTGGATGGAAGACATCTAAATTCTGCTGCAGGACAAGGGCCACAATGGTTATTTTGGCCTCCTTTCACCGTCAATACTCACATCCCCATCTGACAGATTCCTAGGAGAAACAAAAGCCATACTCACAGGATCTCCACAGCAAGCATCACCAGAACTAGTCTTCCATGCACCAGAAAGCTCTTTTCATGTTGTAGGCCCTGCACTGTTCTGCACGAGCTTTACTCACACAGGTACTGAAATGAGTTCCCAAACCCCAAGTTCAAACTTTGAGTAGCCAGACTTACAGAACAGTACAACAATGGTGTACCAGGAGGTAGCATACAAGTTCTCAGGGCCGTAAATTCAACCACCAGACTAAAACAAGAAGGCAAGAACATCTGCTAGGGCTCAGGCACCCAGGCTACTTGAGGGAGAAGTGGCTGGCACTTGCAGAGCAAAGAACATGCCGGGCGAGGGCTGGCATGGTGGCTCTCCCTGCTGAGAGGGACACCTGGTAGCCTGGGAGAGGTTCGGTTCGGCAGGAGCAGCTTTGGCTGTGACAATGCACTGCACCCAACAGCTGCCGTGGTTTTTGACATCCAGCTGATGCTGGCAAATCAAAATGTTCAGGCTAAAAATGGAAAGACTTGTTGCCAGATAACTAATATTTGCACCACTCCAAGAAGATCTACGATCCAACGTCAGTCACCATCACATGTGCTTCACTTATACTTGCAATACCCAAAGGAGTTGTACTCAGTGTGGTCACTCCTCCAGGAAGCAGATCACAAATTAGAAATCCAAAGTACAACAGGCTTAAAAAACCCAAAACACACTCACACAAACTTAAACTTACTTCTTCACAAGGGAAGAAGTTGTAACAGCTACATGCTGTACCCACAGTGGCCACCCACCAGCCTAACCTGAAGCTGACATAGAATTCAAACAACTTCAGCTGCGTTTGGGTAATTTTCTTTGAACATAAAATTCTTTAAAACCAGTGCACCAGCTCCCTGGAAGCTTCCCTGGGCAATGCCCTCCCTGCAGTTCGGGAGGATTCTCCCGTCCTGTCTGGACAAGCAGAAGCACCATTATTGAGTTTGGAAGTCCACTGTTTCCATTTGAGACCTGCAGGTACTTTGGGATGGCTGTGGTGGAAGATGCTTCTATTCACTTCTGATGGATCATTATAGCTTCAACTTCAGCCCATGAAGCACGTCACCATCAGACAGCTCTGCGAAACATTCAAGTGCAGGTCCAGTCAACAGTATGGTGTTAAACAGCCACACGTCCAATACAGAGCAGTAGTAATGTGCAAAGCCCCACCAGCTTATTCTCCTGACGCAAATTAGCTGCTGTTAAATTTATTTTCACACACATGACTGCCATCCTATGAACCCAAGATCAAGCTGCACCTCATTCAGACCCAGAGGCTTTCAGCTCCTCAGGGCACAACAGCCTCACTCAAACAGCAGATGTCTTCTGTTCAATCCCAAAGCTGAGAAAGCCTCTGAGACTACAAGAAATTAAGGTATTTGTGGTTTAAATACATAAAGTAGCATTATGGTTTCCAAAATGAAAATTAGCATGCTAGTTTGCTATTTCCTTCTTATATTTATTTGTATTTTAGTAGGTAATATTCCATTAAATGAAAAAATAATTTTAAAAAAAATCAGTGTTAAGTTTGGCCAGCTATAATGTTGGTTTTGCCAGAAGCAAGAACCAACCAACAAGAAAGCTGCTGAAACTAATGATCCTCGATTTATTTTTTGTTACACCCTTGCTCTTTCACCTACACCATCTGTATGCAGGGTATGGCTGAACACTCTCACTCTCATTTATGTTCCTTTTCTGTCACCCTCTCCTCCATGCTGCCCTATGTTTTCTGCCTGCCACCAGGCGTAAGCAGCTTAGAGAGGTACCTATAAAAGAACCAGAGAGGAACAATGCTTAGCACCATCAAGCCCAGTCCCTGTCAACAAGGTACAATCCACATACAATTGCATCAATCCATTCATTAGTTGTTTTAATGAGACAAGGGTGGTATAAAAGACTTTTTAAGATCTATCCCAAAGCTAGGAAGAACACACACATTCTGATGCTGCCACACACCAGGACTATAGAGATGTGCCTCAGAGCTACCCAGCCACAGCTATCCCTCGCCCACTCCAGGTCTGGTCACAGAGGGAAGCCCAAGCTCAGTTAACATTAAGCCAGACAGAAGAATCTTCGATAAGTTAGAAAGCACATGAGGTGCAGCACACTTGTCCTTCTGAAGGCACCTGCTGAGCTACCACCATGTAACTGTAGTATTGTATATCCCACCTTCATTCCCAATGGAAAAGGAGACAGCTGCCTTCAGCAAATCATTTTTTCCTTCTTTGTCACTTCAAACATGCTTAGTCACATCCACTGAAGAACATCACAGTCCATTGATTATCAGCTTCCTTGCAGAAGCACAGCAGCAAGACTCAGCTACTGACAGAGCGTGCAGTACTTTAACTCGCATCACTCGCACCATTTCTTGGGATCTGCTCCTATTAGCAGCTTCCCTCCCCCTTGACCACCACCCAGCAGTCAGCACTCAAGCTGAAGCCCAACACTGGGCACAAAGGCCGCAGCTGCCAGCGAGTCCCTTTCAAACAGGTATACACCGACACCGTGGAGCTGGGCTCTGCAGGGGACTCTTCCTCAGTGACACCTAAATCAAGTTGTCCAATACCTTTGCCAGATGAAACACTGTCACATCCTCAAGTAGCAACTCTGTCCCTCAACACATCTCTTGCCACCCTTCCCGTAGCTCTCATCCTACACAGCACCCCCAGCACCCTCCTCCCTTGTCCACCCCTCAGCCTGGCACCCTCAGTGCTGCACACCATCCTGGGGATCACCGCCTCCTGAACCCACAGCGAAGCTCCCACGTCCAGCACCCTGCAGCACAGGAGAGGGAGTTCATACCCTAAACATGTAGAGCTTCCCAGCTCCCCCCACCTCACTTCCCTACATGCAGTCAGACTCCCACCATCAGCAGGACTCCCACAGGCCAGCTCTGTACCGCTCCAGCGCTGTGCTGCTCCACTGCTCTCAGCTGCTCCACCTTACCAAAGCATCCCAACGGCCTGAAGCCTCTCTCCCCGCTCTCCCCACAGGCTCCTCCAGCTTGATGTGTCCTGTGCCACCAGCCACGCAGGTCTACAAGGGAGAAAACTGCTTGAATGAAGCACTGGCACACACACACCCCATCTGCTCTGGCACTTGGTACCAACATCATGTGAAACTGCATGAGGTCTTTGGGGACTAGGGACAGAACCCAAGGGAATGGCATGGAGCTGCACCAGGGGAGGGTTAGGGTGGGTGTCAGGAAGAGGCTCTGTACTGGGAGGGGGATCAGGCACTGGGACAGGCTCCCCAGGGAAGTGGTCCCAGCACCCAGCTGGACTGAGGTCAAGAATTTGGAGGAGGAAAATAGATCATGATATGAGAACAGAGGCTTTGCCATGACTGACCTTTAATTAGACCAGGATTACACTGGCCACAACATCCACAGAGAATTCTTCCCGTTGCCTGTCACACCTTTGATGATCCCATCTACACTCATCCCTCTTCCTTCTCTGCCTTAACTCTGGGCCCAAGAGATCAGCACCCTGACTGCCCATAACTCCTAAGCAGTCCTTAGGAGACCCATTTCTGCAAAAGGTCTGGATGAAAACTCCTCCCATCACCTCCTTCAACAATGAAATCACCTGGAGTCAATTCTCTGTCCGAATGCTGCAGCACAAAGTTCATCTTCCTACTCAAGCAGCCTCACCAGAGCTATTCAGAGGTCTAACTTTAAAAAAAGTCACTTTTTTATTTGGCAAAAATCACATGCTAACAGACAAATACACACTGCTTTCCTGAAAGATCTAAGCACCAGTGACATCCGAGGCAGGTGGGCTGCTGGCACACTGTCTGCAGCACAGAGAAAGACCAAGGAATTCTTTGAACCAGCTGCTGCATTTTCTGCATTATCACACCTGGACATATGTGGGCTTGCTGCTATCAATTAAAAAAATCCGTCTCACAAGCATGGCAGAGGGACATTTCTGAAAACACTGTCAGCAGAAATTAAGCAACAGTGAAGTGTAACGAATCACCAGAGAAAACATAGATGGTCTCCCAGGCATCACCAAGTTTAAGCTGCAAACTGCGCTGGAAGGATCAATGAAAACCACTACAGGCAAATCAGCTCATTGAAGACTTTCTGATCCGCAGAACACCAAGAAAGAAAAACTGAAAAGGCTCAAATTGATACACTCCAACATGCCAGTGGAGAAAAACCCAAAGCCATTACCATCTACTACCCAGTTATGCCTACACGTACTCCATTAAGTACTCAAGCATTTACAAACCACGCTCCCTGGGTATTAAAGCTGGCCCAGCACAGCACCAAAGTTAAAGTCTACTAAAACCAAATTCAAGCTTGGTTTCTGGAAGATCAGAAAATCCTGTGTAACAGAGAGCACCGAGGCTCCCTTTCAATGGGTGCTGCCAGTCCAGGGGTACACACAGATCCTCGGCAAATAAGATTTAAACATCAGTTGCTGCAGCCTCCACTACTGATTAACAAGAGTAAATAAGGACAATGAAAGAGCTCTCCATTGTTTCAGTTCCTGCTATTCATTGCCATTCCTACCATGCATGTATTTTTGATCGCTCGGATTAAAACGAGTGACCAGTTCTTAAATTGCAGTTAAATTAAAAACCCAAAAAGTAAAGCTGCAGTTTTTAGACTATTTTTCCTTTAATCTCTTTTTTGCTGCCACTAACAATTACAAAGATAAGAGCGTCTCCAGTGCATGCTTTCTGGGAAGACAATGGAGCCAGCATCACAGGACCAGTTAATCTTCTCCCAAACAGATTATCTATTCAACTACACCAAGAACCACTTGGTAACAGATCATCTTCCCCTAGCAAAGGCAGAAGAAACCAAGCAGAACACTGCAGAGTAATTCGGGCTGCAGGGGACCTCCTCCAGCTCAAAGCAGGGTCAGCAGAGATGAGACCAGCTTGCCCAGGTCTTTATCCACTTTGAGCCCTGAAGCAGGACACTACCTAACCTCCACATGCAACCTGCTGCCACGCCTGACAGCCCCCACACAGAGGGCATCTCTCTGGTGTCCAGCCAGAATCCCTCCGGTTCCATTTGTGTCCCCCTCATCCCCTGAGCTCCCATCACATGCCCCTGGAAGAACCTGGCTCCATTTTCCCCAGTAACAGCCTGACAGATATTCATGGCTACAATTACACCCTGGCTCAAACCTTCTCTAGGTTAATCCAGACCAGGCAGAACGGACCTTAACACAGGTATGATGACACCCTGGAGCTTACTCGGGGACATCATCAGGTATGTACCTTAACCACAGCATACCCCTGTCTGATAGATTCCAGTTTAGTGGTTGATCTTTCTCCACTTGAAAAGCTGTAAAGCTTCCAGCCACAGAGCAAATTTAGCAGTTGGACGCTAAAAGGAAGAAGCGCTTCTCCTCAGAATCTCCCCATCATCTCCACAGTAGCTGACTGATCCACAGAGGTTAAAAATTACTGCTCCAGGCCAATCAGAAATTACTGATTTCAACAGAGACCTTCACCCAGTAATTGCTATGGGCTGCACAAAACAGCATTCTAAATATGCTTTCAGATCTAAAAATAATTAAGTCTAGATATGTGAAGAGTGGAAGGACGGACAGGGAGAAGGGTGAAGAGTAACAAGGTGCAGACTGTTTCCATCTGAAAAAAATGAAAAACAGGCTGACTTTCCCCTCCTCAGTCTTTTTATTCCTCTACTCCAATTTTGTTACAACAGATTACTACAGGACTTACACCAACCTGAAGTACATTTTTTTGATTAAAGATGTGAGCAAGTGCAGGGCCACCAGCAAACAAAACACAGAGGGAGGACCCTGAAAAAGCTTTCACTGTGCCTACAGCTTGATGCTCATCCTATCTGCAGCCTGACAACGCAATAGTCACAAATAGTCCATCACAATGACTTCAAAATTCATAAACATATATTATATTACATAGAATTGCAGAGGACATGTGTAGCATTGTGGCTACCACCGAAGGACAAAACATCTGCTGAAGTAATTTCTTTGTTCCCAGAGATGAACCCATGATCGCTGTCTTTTAAGGTAACAGAGGGGCACTGGGAAACCGGAGAATTGCTGCACCACATTTTTCTTTACCTTACAGGCACAATATCTTAACATTTAATCTCCAAGAAACAGCAGAATGTGAAATCTGTCTGTCTCTAACTCTCAACTGATGCAGATTCAGAGAAAATTAGGAACTCATTTTTAAGTTACAAGAGCAAAGAGGTCATCTTTTAGTTATAACCTGGTTTTCTCTATAAATTCATTACTAAAAGTTAACCATGTTCATTCATGAGCTCAGCAGCAAAGTAATACACTCTATCATTTTTATATTCCAAACAGAACTTCCAACAAGAACTGCAGTTCAGCCCCTGCAAGTCTTCCTGCAATTCACAACCGAGTTTTGGTCCATTTGAATACAATCTCTGGCTTTGGGTTAGTCGAAGCAGCCGGTTGTGTAAATAACAGTCCTGGGTTGGGTAGTCACCCCTAAAACAGACAGCGTTTTCCATTGAGCTTTATGTTCCTCAAGCTTTTCAGCTGCATAAGCAAGGCTTCTTATATCTCACCTCTATATCACTGGTATTGCGGCTTTGCTTGAGCTCCAAATTTCCAATGTACGTCTGAAAAAAAGGGCTCACCAAAACATTTCCTATGGAATCTACCTAACTTATGTGGTATCTTACATTTCCAACAGCACACATTGTCCTGCTTGTTTTGCTTCCTTTTCCCCTCCCCTGCACTACAGTGCAGTCCTGCTTCCAGAAACACAGCGTGTAAGCACACATCACGTACAAATATGACTTCCAAAACTCTGTGATGCCACGCTGAGGATTTTTAAAACAAATGAAAGAAATCATGTTACAAATATCACCATCTACCAGTATATACTGCAATCCTTACAGAAAGCTTATTCTGCATCACTACTGACTAGAGAATCCTACTATTAATGACAGGGCAAAAGAAACCCCAGCAGAGAACTGCATAAAATTGTTACCCTTTGCTTTTCTCTAAAGAACCAACACAACAAATATATTTCAAATCATCTACCAAATTAGCTTGTAATCTTTTAGAGAGGAAAATTGAAAAAATACTTAGCACCCCAGTTCGAAATTAGTTAAATAGTCCAAAAGTAGGGCAAAATACCACTGCACTTTAAAACAGATTATGCATTTCACTGTTAATGATACAGTAATTACCTCTACCTGGAGATCTGTGAAATGCTTTTTTTTATTTTTGCTTGCTTTAAAAAGAAAAATATTTACCCTACATAAACACAGGGAGCACTGCTTGAACACAACTCCTTCTCCCAGAACAAGAAATCAAAAAAGTACCAACTTGAGAAGGCGGCTGATCAAGCGATCAGACTTAACTTTGAAGCCACAGATCTGCCATCAGTTCCTACTCAAGCAGTTACCTGGGCTGTGTTCCAGTTTGCCGGTGCCACAAACCCTATTCTGAAAGACACATTTACACTGGAAGTGACGGTGTTTAAGTGTGAAAACGGCAGCTGAAGGAAATCTGAACTGCAGGAACAGCGTCTTGGGGACTTCACACCTTCAGGAAGCTCTCTCGTTAACAATATGCAATGCACACTCCTTGCTAAGCTGCAGTTTTTTGAGGTTTTCATTGTTTTTAAAGCTATAAACTTGCCAAGATCTACAGAGGTGGAAAAGCCCCCCCAACACCTCTTGTAGAGTGGCACCTCGAAGGAAAAAGCTCACCGGCTTCAGCACATCACTGAACGATCGCACTTCTAGCTTGGCTCCAAGGAAGTGAGAGCCTCTTGTTCTCCAGGCGACAAAGTGATTCGACCACCTCAGGTTAAACTTCAGCCCTCGCACAGGCTTCTGGCAAGACGGCGATAACGTCAAAGCCCCTCGAAGCTTTCTCACAGCCACCGTCCACCCTTCGCGCCACACGAACCCGCGGTCAGCCCCTCCCGCCGCCC
>VXBZ01011953.1:74538-87876 GCA_013399135.1 Heliornis fulica
GGGCTGAGGGGAGGGGGTCAATGGGCTTTGGGGAGGGTCCAGGGGCTGGGGGGCATGTGCCAGGGGCTGCAGGGAGTCATGCTTCTGTGTTCCTCTGGTTTGTGGGGGGATGAGAGCTGGGTGTTAGAGCCCACCCTGATGATACTCTGCTAAGAACTGGCTTTCACCCAGAAATGCAGTGCTGGTGTTGTCAGCGCAAAGAAGTGTGACTTCTGGGGGATTTGGAGAGCGTTGTTCAGGTTGTGTTAGAAGGAGATTGGTGAATGCTTTTGCTGTAAGGGTCATCTTTAATGATTTGCATGTCTCTGACTTCTGTCTTTAGACCACGTTGGATTCAGCACAGTCAAAGAGCCCTCGCACAAGAGCCTCAGTGAAGCAGAGACAAGCAGCGTTCTCTGAACTCGGCAATGGCACACCACGGTTTATGCTCAAGAGAATCATCCAGACCCGTAAGTATTTATTTTTTTTTTAAGGAAAACAGAGAGCAGAAGGAGAATGTTTGAGTGGAGCTGAGAACAGGAGGTGTTGTTTTGTAGCCCGTTATGCTCACCCTGCTATGTGGAGCAGAAATCCAGAGCACTGTGTTTACACAAAACAGTGACAGCTGAATGAGGTCGTGCAATACCGCTCTGTGTCAAAGACCAGGTCTTGTCCTGATGCAAACAGATTCTTCTCCCCTTAGTCTTTGTAGCCCAGTGAACAAGCTGCCTTTAGGTGTAGGATCATATGTAATTTGTTACAAACTCCAGCTCTGCAGCAGCAGACAGAACTCCCGAGCTGCTGTTTGTCACCACGGGATTTGACAGTGTGTGTGCTTGGAGTTTCTTACCCAAATAGTTTTTGCTGGTTTCGCATCTTTGTTTTAATGATCAGAGTGTAGTGTAGATTTAACACTGCTGCAGTTTGGCGTGCCAGCTGGGTTCGGTTCTGGAGAGGAAATGTTTTGGTTTGTTGGCAGAACCTCAAGTTTCACCTGTAGCACCTCGGTTATCTAACCATGAGAAAACAGAAGAAGCTCAATCAGAGCTCCCATCAAAGAGGATTTCCAGCACGTAAGTCATATTTTCAGTTGATTTTACTTTTAGTTTTTATACTGCAGTTCTTGTGATCTGGGCTTGGGAGTTCTTTGCTTGTTTTTTGGTGATCAGAGCTGGTTTCTGTGAAGTGGGATTTTCAGAAATAACTCTCTGGCTCTCGAAGCCACGTAGGAAACCCTGAGACACCTGAGTATTCTGTAAGTGTGATTCCTTGTCTATTTGGAATTTTTAGATTAAAAAATAAATTAGCAATATTGTTTTATTTCTTTCTGGATTTTGCTTGTTGTAGTACTTGGATGTTATTGAATGTGCTTTGCACTGGCCTGTCTTAACTATGAAGACAAGACAGTTGGATCTTTGCTGTGTTTTATGTTCCATGCGTTAGCTAGATGCTGAACTTCAGCAGATACAGACAGCTTTAAATCCTGCCTGTAGTTGACGTGAACTTTTTTGAATTTGGGAAGGCACTGCTCTGGGTGTAACAACATATTCCAGGAGAGCTGTGAAAAACTGACAGTCTTTCCCCTCCCCTGCCAGCTTTACATCTGTTCCACATTACAAGCCAGTGAATCCTACTGCTTTTTTTCTCTTAAATGTGATTCCCAGAGATGCTGTGACCGTTGCTGATGGGCTCGTCCTTTGTCAGCGATGGGTCTGGCCTTGAGCCATCTGGTGTTGTTGGACCCAGGGGAAGCTTCTAGCTGTTACTTGCAGAAGACACCTCTGCAGCTCTCCCCAGAACCCCACCTCGCAAAACCACAACAAACGTCCACTCAAGTTTGGATTCACTCTGTGAAATGTACTTTTGGTTTAGTAGGAGGGAAGAATACGTTCCTGCGTTTGGTGATCACCGATTAGTTCCTCTTTCTGCTGCAGAAAGGACAAGTAATTGTAACTTGCTTTTCAGTGATGTTACAGGGAGCTTTCTAGGGTAGCTCAGTGATACTGTTGTTCTTTGTTCAAGGCTTGGTTTGTGTTGGTAGGTTGGAAATGCAACTGCCAGACCTTGTTACTGAGCACACATCCATCGCCACATTCCATATAACTAAGAAGAGAAAGAAACTCAGCATTTCTGAATTTGAGAGAGCGGCAGACAAACGTCTTCCCCAGACACAAGGTGAGGCCACAGTCAAAAATGACCTTATTCAAGCTCACTTCCATTGGCTGAAGTTTAGTTCTTGGTAACTTCTCAGCTGGGCAGCTGCATGTTTGGAAACAGGACTGAGTTTTGAAGTATCTCCGAATGAAGCAGTCCCTGTTTTCTCCTCGGTTCTGGAAAACTTGAAAATACAACAAGCTGCATAATTTTGTTGCAGTTATATCAAATAAGTTTTAACTCCCTTCCTTGAGAAAAAGGGGTCTTTTTAGTGACCAAGGCCCTCTCCTGGCATCTTGCAGTTAATTAATATGACAAGGTTAGTATTACTGAATGTGAGGGCATGTGCTGTATGAAGTTAGCTCTTAAAGTAACCTTTTTATACCCTTTCAGACATTTCTTATTGGCACTCTCATACTCAGATCTGAAATGCAGACAAGAAATTGTAAAGTGAACCTGTCATCTGCTTCTGTCCCAGCTGAAATGTAACTCATGAGGGTTAGAGTGTAACTGGCTGGAGAAAGAGGAGGAGCTGCTGGGGTGGTCCTGTGGACCCTTGAGTAGAAGGCCAATTCTCAGCTGTTGGAACTTCTTGGTTAATGTCCCACAATGTTGTTTTTTTTTTCTAGCTCCATCAATGTTGGACAGCACTGCTTTGGCTCGGTGAGTTTAAACTGAAACGTCTCTAGCTGGCTGCCGTGGCTCATCACCTCTGAGGCTGGGTAGAGTGGTGTAAGCGTATGGGCTTATGGAGAAGACCCATGTCACTAGTGACACTATCATCTCCTGCTCTGGTGCTGAAATTGAAGGTGTTGCAGCACCTACCTGTGATTTTCAGAAGTGGTGGCTGTGTGCTCAGATACAGTCATTCCTCCTTTTACTTTCTGTAAACAGTCCCATTTTTCCCTTCTTATGTTTCCATACACAGTAGTGACTTACCACATTAATTCCATCTATGTAGCCCAACTTCCCTGGGCTTCAAAAGCTGTTTTGCAAGTCAAAACACTTCCTCTCCTGTGTCCTTTGCTAATGACCCAAGCAATGGTTGGCCACTTATTCCACCTTTCTGGCTGCAGCCCTTGCCTGTGGTGGCCATGCACGGTGATTCACAGAGCTGCACTCTGTACTTGTGTCTGCAAAGCCTTGAGCCCCCTTCTGATGGGCCTGCCTAGAGAGGGCAGGAGGCAGATGAGCACAGCCAGTCTCTTCAGGATGCAAATACGCACAGTGAGATAATCTTCTCCCATGCTTTGATTGTTTCTATCTCAGCTCCTGTCTCAAAAAGTTGCAGTGTGTTGGATTCATACTTTGCCAAGTGTGCTCACCCTAAGCAGCTGCTCAGACTTGCTCTGAAGTCCTCCTACCACCCTCCCTTGTCATCTAGAGGACATCTTTACTCTCAAACGCTTGTTTTCCCCCCCTTTTTTTTTTTAAAGTTGTTACTTAAAAGTCCCTTTTATCAGATTATTGTTGTAGCCTTCTCAAGGTGGGAGGCTGTAAATCAGCCTGTTTCCTCATCTCTGCCATACACAGGAGTCTGATGTTGGGTGATACTGTGACATTAAACTATTAGCTTAAAGTAGACTGGTGTGGTTTGGAAAGTTCCTCCAAGTGAAGGGGGTTGTGCAATGTGTCACGGTTAGTGCTGCCGTGTGTGTAATCCAAGGACAAAAGGGGAGCATGTAAATCAGGAAAACTGTTTCTTCCCTCCTTCCTTTACAGATCTCTTCGTATGTCTCTTGGATCCTTGGTTGCACCAGACACTGTTGAAAAGAGAGGCTTACGCCGGAGGCCGAAAAACCGCAGAGTGATTGACATGGAAGCTTTTGAAGGCGGCGTGGAAGAGAACATGCTGAAGAGAAAAGGTTTCCTGTGTGGTGTGGCTTCTGTTCTGGGAGGGAGGGCCTTGAGTAAGGTGGTGGTTAGAAGCTATTACTGAAGCGTGGTCTGTGTTTTACGATGTAAAGAAATGTCCTCAGAAATCCAGTGGGGTTTATGGGGTAAGATTGGAATGAGGGTCTGTGTCTGTAGATGCTTTGATTCTCTACTTCAGTATGTGATCCCCCCACGTGTAATTTATGCCACAGGAGTTGTGTCCTGTTTGGGATCGTGTATGCAGCTGTGGGTGGTGGGGAGATGGTTTGGTAGGGAAAGTTTGGGGCACTGAAGTTTGGTCTGTGAGGGATGAAGAATGTTTGGTGGAATGACTTAAATTTTGGGTTATGCAGCTGGATAATATAAGTGTGTCCCTATGACTGTGAGCAGTTTGTCATATAGAACTGTTTTAAAACTGCCTGAACAGCACAGGACTACCTTGTGGACTCGCAGACAGCATCTGGGATTCAAACAGCCATGCTGATGAGCGATGTGGAAATCGTGCTGAGTAACACGGAGCTCTTTGTTCAGTCTAAGCTTGATGGACAGAGCCAGAGTAATCTTTCTGCTCCTGGACCACCGCTATCGGATTCGAAAGCTTCAGCACGGAGAAACAAGATTTCTGATGCAGCTCCAGAAGAGGCAGGGCTGGTGGGCCTGGTATCCGATGATGGGAGGACCCAAGGAGACTCTGAGGACTTACTTCTTGATCGTGAGCGTGTTGACAGAATGACTCGTAAATCTCCAAAAACACCGGCAAAAGAGCGAGCAGATGAGGAAGATCATTCCCAGCAGCATGACTCGATGGAGCAGCTTTCTGTTTCTGAAGAAGTCGTTGGCAGTGAGTACCGTGGCTTAGGACTTAGGGGATAGCAGGTATTATCTGAAATCACAGGTTCTTTCAGGTAGGAAGGGACTTCTGTAGGTTGTCATCTCCAAACCTCCTGCTCAAGCAGGGCTGCTGTGTCCAGGTAGCTTTTATGTGTCTTCAGAGACTAACACTGCAAACTCTGAGCAGTTTCTTCCAGTGAAAAAGCATGTGCTTGTGTTCAGACAGGCTCCAGTGTTCCAGCTTGTGCCCGTTGCCTCCTGTCCTGGCACTGGGCACCACAAGAGGTAGCCCGATGCAGTCTGTTTTCCACCCTCCCTTCAGATGCTGACGTACACTGCTGAGGTCCCCAGAGCCTTCTCCAGGCTGAGCAGTCCCAGCTCTGTCAGCCTCCTAGGAGAGATGCACCACTCCCGTGACTGTCCGGGCAGCCCGTCACTGGGCTCTCTCCAGTATGTCCATCTCTTGTGCTGGGGAGAAGCAGGTGCTGTGAGTTGGTAGGAAATAGAGTGAGATGAGTTGGGAGTCTCGGGAGGTTGCTAGTGCAGACCTTCAGCCTGGTGAGGTGGTTTCTGTGTCACAGTTAACTGCTCTCTGCCCGGTTGAGAAGGAAACCAGGGACATGTTAATGCTCTCAGTTTCTACCTGTTGACAGTTGGAGCTCCTCTTGATCATCAGGAAGTTAAAGGAAATTTTTAAGATCCCCAGTCACTCTAAAGCCTCAGAGATCTTTCAGCATGTCTTTGAGAGAAACTGTGTCCTGTGTAATTTCAGATCTAGATGTGAGGGAAAAAGGAGGAGGTGGCTAATGAAGTGGGACAGGAGAAGATTTTCAGAGAGGTCAAGAAGTGCTTTCAGTGTTGCAAGGGAGTGGACTTCTTAAATCTGATTAAAACCAAGAGTTTTCCAGGTGACTTGCGGGGTAGAATAGGACTCCATTGTGCAGTAGATGCAGGAGATAATTTGATTCAAGTCACACCAGAGACACTGTGTTTCCAGACAAACTTTCCAAACGTGGGCCGTGACTTGCTTGCGTCCTTTCTTGCCAGTATTTGCCTTACTCACAGAGGCTGCAAACGTGAGGAGTTTCCATATCTTTGGTAGGTTCATAGCACTGCTCATCCTCCTGCAGGAAAGATGAGCAGCTCCCTCTTGTCCAGTAATACCTCTGCCTGACCATTGTTTTTGTGTACGTCATAACGCTTTATTTCTTTACGCCATGTTGGCCATTATCTTCTTCAGTACTCACCAGCGTCTTTTTCTCTCAAGACAAGGGTTTGGAGTTTGCCCTACCCTAAGTAACAAAGATTGTCACTGGCTGGTTTGCCTTAAACACCACCTTGTTTCTGAAGAGAGTCCTCGCAGTGCTTATAAGGAGTTGCTCATGCCAAAACATATCAGGGAAATTAGTTATGTTGCCTTATTATTGTGACAATACATCCTTTTGTTTTAAATGGTTCCTTTAGATTGGCTCGTTAAGGTAACAGCTACTCCATACCTCTAAGTTTGTAGCTGTGTAGTGTTGACATCCTGTTGTCTGTCTTTATTCTTTTGTCCTGCTGTCATTTTACGTGGGTGCACCCGTGGAGCGTCAAGTTTAGATGGGGTGAAAGTCAGCTCACAGTTGTTGCAGTTCTGTGAACCCCAGGTCAGAGCTTAGACTTCGCCCAGCGTTGGTGTGGGGAGCCCAGAGTTCTGTCTGGTGAGGTTGGTATTGCTGACAATGGTCCTGGTAGATGTCAGGAGAAGGTGTACTCCTCAATAGCTTCTCGAGTAGCTGGTGTTTTTAAAGACATGTAAATCGTGTCCATTTATTTCTCTTTAACCTGCCTTCAGGAGGTGTGTCCAACCTCTGCTGGGCATTCTCCTCTTTGTAGCGCATCTTATCTCTTCCAGAATTGTTTTTCAGAATAAATGAGGAAATGGGGAGGGGACTCTGAGCACAAACATGTATTTATTGTTAGGCTTAAAGGGAAAGAACTTGGTCTTTCACATGAACAACTGAAGTAGGGATGGCAGACTGGCAGAGCTCTGCTTACCGCTAAGGAAAATCCCTTTGTGGGGACCGGAGCAGCACCCTGGTTAGGTGGCTGTAGAGCAAATGTAGGAGTCATGCAGTTCTGAGCTGTACATTTTTAGAAAGGACCTGCACCTGCTTCCCTTGTTCATAGCTTACACCTGTTGCTGAGCTTACTCATCTTGAGTTAAGCTGCATGTTGGTGTTTGATTGGGGTTTGTTTTTTTTGTAGCTAAGACTGATGATAAAACGTTCCTTTCTAGCTGCAGAGCATCATGCAAATACTGGACATTCCAAACGTTTGGAGAAGGAGCTGACCAAAGCAAGAGAACAGCAGATAACCAGGGCACAAGATACCACAGTCAGAACAGAAATGGCCTCTGCAGAAGAAGAAAGGATAGCAGAAGGCAGCGTTGCACACCAAGGCTCACCAGAAGCTGGTGAGAACAACCTTGAATACCGAAGGCTCTCTCTAATGCCAAAGACCTTGTTACTGTCAAGCTGTGTTACTGCCACCAGTGCTGGGAGAGCAATGTAGTGACTGTCTTTGTGCTATGGAATCTGGGCTAAATGGTGGGAAAGATCAAACTGATTTTGGCATTTTTAAGCTGAATTCCACTCAAACAGAAACCAAACGTGCACTGGCAGTAGTGTTTAAAACTAGGTCATTGCAGGTGGCGTCTTCAATTACAAGTTTCTCGGAGAGGAAGTTCCAGAATCAGGCAGATATTGATAAAATATGGAGACCTCCTGAGTGCATTGGTGGATCAGGGTCTGCCAAGTTACTTTGCTTGAATTGAGGGTCTGCTGTGTTTGATAGGCTGAAGTAGGATTTGGTAAGACTTCTTTTGAGATAAAAGTGTTTACTAGAGGAAATTCATGAAATGGAGCTGAGAGAAAAAATTTCACTCAGATCTCTGTATTTTACCGAGTGGTATTTTTTTCGTGTGACCTCAGCACGCCTAGATGTATCAGAGGGAGAAGGTGAGGATTCATCAGAGCTGTAGCGTATCTAGTTTAGTGTATTGACATCCTGATCCTTGAAGGCAGGAGTGTAATAAGTGTCAGTGCTGTGAAGATTGGAAAGATAGATTTCATTCTTATGAGTGCTCTGAAGTTTTGGCTGTGATACTTGTTTCATTCATGTATTTTGCCTGTTTTGTGCATTTAGGGCGTGAGATTGTGGAAGCTTTGGGATCTGGAAGGCTGGGCAGGCGCTTGCATTCTTATTCCTCCTCTAAAGGATCTGGGGTGAAGCCATTAAAAGAAGCCGCTGAAGAAGCAGATGAACTAGAGAACCAGGCTGTCATGGTAGAACCCAGTGATCTGATAGAAAAGCCCACTGAGAATGAAGCTGAAGACTCTGAGAGTGAAGGTAAGAAAATTCTTGCAGCGGTAGCAGAAGGAGAAATGTTTCCCTGTTACTGTAGCACGTAGAAATAGCTCTTCAGAAGAGGCTGAGGAACCCTAGTAGCTCACCCAGTCCAGCTTTCTCCAAGACACCCCTGACCTTTGAGTTGGGGAGTTTAACTTTTGGTAGTACTTGAGGCTTCTAGTAGTTGGGTTGTCTTCTCCAAGGGGGCAAGTGTCCTAGCTGTGGGGGAGAGTTATGAAGTTCACACCATAGCAGACCTTACAGGGTTCTTGGGCTGCACTCAGCTTGCAAGGGAAGCTGGTGGGCAAGGAGCCCTCCATGACCAGTGCTCCTCGAGTCAGGAAGCTGCTTAGAACTTTAGTTCTCTTAATATGGTTTTCTTTCCTGCCCTTCCTTGTTGAGAAGGGAAGAAGGTCAAGAGTGAAGTTTGAGGATGCAGACTATGGGTTGCTCTCACCAAAGCAGAGGTGAGGCACTGATACACCCTGGCCTTAGCTTGGGGGAATTGATGGCGATGCTCACAGACTGACCCTTGTCATCTCTTTTGTTGCTGTGCTCATCCCTGTGTTCAGGGGAACCTGCTGCTATCTTAGTGGGTTGGCAGTGAGCTAGCTTGCTGCTTTGAAGCTCTCTCTGGGAAGAGAAGCTGCAGCAGAAGCTCTGGCCAGAGGGAAGCAGGCGGTGAGGTGGGTGGAACCACCGCAGCCGTCAGTTGTGTTGGGTCAGGGTGCTGTGGAGCTGCAGCCAGAGCAGATGTGTGTAAGCTGGCTGGCTTACCACAGGAATGCTGAAAACAGAGTTCAGATCCTCAAGTCCTTTCCCTCTGCTTCCCAGAGGTTTCCATGAAGACGCCCACGTTCGTCCGTGCTGCAGCCTACAAGCCGCTGCTGTCAGCTCCGCGTCCAGCAAAGCCCAGGGCTCCCATGTAAGTACACGCCGCCGTCGGCAGGGGCCTGGCAGAGGTGTCTGGGCTGAAGGTGCCAGGGCTTGGCTGTGCCTTGTCAACCATAGAGGAGTGAGCACTCCTGAAGCTGCCTGTTGGTTCACTGCCTGAGCAGTTGAATGTGGAGTTCTGTCAAGTGAGTAGCTGTACTCTGCCAGGGCTGATGTGATGCTTCGAGCCTCCAGCGACCGGTCTCTTAATAGTTTTCTTGTGCTGAAGGCCAGAAGCCTTTACCTAAGAGTTTTTCTACTCGGAGCTGTAGGCTCCAGTATGGGTTGCAGAGGCCTTTGCAGGCAAGGGGGACTTGCAGACAGTGGTAGGTTGATCGTGTGAGGTGACGTGTTTGTACTGACATGAGGAACCTAACGGTGTACGCGGTTGCCATGTGCTGAGTAAAAAGGTGAAGTTTGCTGAGAAGCATAAAGTGAGCCTGTCATCCAAGTTAACGAGCATTTGTCACCCTGTTAATGGGAAATCTGAACCACTAACAGTGCGTCCCAGGGGACAGGAGGAATTTTCCAGCCCATGACTCTACGTTTTTGTTTATTGAAGCAACAAAGCCGAATTCTCATGCCCTTTACTGCGGTGAACAGAGGTGAGCGACGCTCAGGGCAGGTGCCGGGTGGTTGCTGGAATCACAAATAGTGGAATATAAATGTATAAAATGGAAAAAGGAGCCTTTGATACTCTGCTGAGCTGGAGCCAGACTTGTTTTGGATTTTGCACTGGGACGTGCTCCCTTCATATGCATGTATGAATACCTACACATGGGAGTGTCTGAACACTGGTTCTTCTGTAGAGACTGCTAGTCCTCGGTGGGAAAGTTCGTGTACTTGGATGTGTGTCCTTTATAGGAGCTTCTGGACTTTCAGGCTTTCGAGCTCTGCTGAGGTAACAGGATGAATGCTGGAGGGTTGAGAGCCTAGACTGCAAGAAGCTGTCACACAACTGCCCTTCATGTAACACACCCTGAGCCTGAGTTGGCCTGCTTGCTCCCTGAGGCAGCGATGCTCAGGTGAAGAGTGTGAGCAGTACTCCAGGCGAGGTAGTGGAGCAGTGAGCATGTGAGAGCTGGGGTTGAAGCGTTCTGCTGTTCGATATGTGCTGGTGCAGTTATGCTGTGACCAGCCAAACCGAGTGAGAGCCCTGGTACTTCTCCTCTGGAAACACCAACGTCTGGCACAGCCACCAGACTTTGATTCTGCCCTGGTCCTGTGAGCCCAGCGCTCATGGGTGACGATTCACAGACGGGTGCAGTGGGGCACAGGAGCAGTAACCAGGATGACTTAAATCATCCCACCGCTGCGCATCTCAGGTGCATCTTTCCATCTGTCGCTGAGGGTCTCTCTGACAGAGAAGTGTCCTGGTGGGCTGGGGCGTGAACCAAACAATACAGGTGCTTGTGCACTCCCTCTGAGCGTTTTCCACCTGTAACTCAGGCTCCAGGGCTTTTCTGTGGTTTTCCACTCGCCTGCCGGGTGTGTCTGGGGATTTTGCTTCCCCTTCTGGTGTTACAGTTTTTCCTTTTTGGAGTAGCAAATGGTCGGTTTCCTTTGGGACTTACCGTCTCCTTTAAGGATGGGTTGGTCTGCACACTGCAGCTTGTGGGTTTTGAGGGACAGAGATCATAGAATCATAGAATGATTAGGGTTAGAAGTGACTCCCAGAGGTCATCTAGTCCAACCCCCCTGCAGGAAGCAGGGACACCCCCAACTAGATCAGGTTGCTCAGGGCCTCATCCAACCTGGCTTTGAACTTCTCCGGGGATGGGGCATCCACCACCTCCCTGGGCAACCTGATGATGAGGGGAAGGATTAAGAGCTCAAAGTAGTTCTTACCCCTTCGAACTCAGCCAGGTGTTCTCTTCCTCTCTGCTGTGTCTTCCATTTGATGTGTGAACTTCCATTTTCCCTCCAAGGTCGCTGAAGCAGGCTAAGCCAGTTCCCAAGAGCTCAAGAGCGTTGCGGAGGAAGAAGACTGAGCCTGCAATTGCGAGTAGTTTGATAAAGAGCGTGTTTAGCCACTATGTGAAGATGCCGGTGGCCAGAGAAGCGTTCAAAGTCATCGAAAAGTGGTAAGCAGCAGCAAAGTGCTCCTCACGCCACTCTCTGTCGTCTTCTGTGTCCGGTCTCCGCTGTCCTGGTAGAACTGGTCTCGGGCCAACCACCATCCCATTTGGCTGGTCAGAGGTCTGATGGGCTTTTGGCCACTGGGGGGGTATCTGACCAACACAACCTTGGAGGAGCTGCTGGGGTTCATCCCAGCCAATACAGATTGCACAGCAGGAATGGTGAGGAGATCCTTAGTTCTCTCTGAGCAGTGTGGCTTGGGAGGGTTTCTTCTCCCGTGGTTTTTCCCTGGCAGTTGTGCAACTTGCACAGCGTGCCGCTTTAGCAACCAGCACTGCAGAAGTTCATGTGATCCGTGGACTGGTTTTATTTTCCTCCTCCATCCTCCTTCAGCTCTGAGAAATACTTCATGCAGCTGAGCAGTGATCTGGAAGCTTACAGCAGCCATGCAGGGAGAAAGACAGTGGAGAAGGTCGACCTGGAAGTCCTCATGAGAAGGTAAAGGGAGGGCTGTTGTTAACCTGTAGTGGTGTTGGGTGCTGCTCCGATGGCCTTGTCAATGGGCTGTGCAGGAGAGGAGGGGGCTGTGTGTGAGAGTGAGGCAGTTATGACTGGGAAATGAACTGTAGGAGCAATGGGGTGATAGTAAGGACGAGGCTTCTGGAAAAGCTGACTCCAAGGGTTTGAAGTGCAGCTCCTCCCTGGAGCAGGAACAGGAGGCTGCAGCCTGACAGGCCAGGGCTGGCTCCTACACAACAGCTGCCTCTTCGAGACCCTGCAGGCTGCCTGCCTGTACTGAAAAACTGTTCTCAGAGCTCCTCCACAGCTGCTCTTCCCCTCAGCTCCCCCGTCTCATGGCTGGACTTTGTCCCGTGACCAAAACCCTTTGGGATTTATTCTAGTGAAACTCTGTGGAGCCTGAAGCAAACTCACCTCTCCTTGCTTCAGGTCATTGGCACAGGTTGTTATTCCTGGTCTCCACTGGTCAGGAGCTGTTACTGGCTCATGAATAAGCACAGGATTTCCACAAGGAAAGCACGAATAAGTGCTGCTTTTTGTTTGTGCTACGAGACCAGGAGATGCCATTATTTTTCAGGCTGATGAGCTAAATGGTGAGCTAGAAAACTGTGGCCTAAAGAGCTGGAAAATGCCAACCACCTCTGGAGTGTGAATGTAAAAAACCTGGATAGTGAGCTCTTGCCTCTGTTACTCTGTGCCTGCAAATGGCAAAAAATGGCAAAGTTTATCCCACGGCGGGTGGCTTGTGGCTTTAACATTTCTATAGCAAGCAGTGCAGCGTTCCAGCCATTAAATGCAAATTTCAGCCATTAAATGTAAAAACATCACTGTCTGAAAACTTCAAAAACTGTACTCTGACACTAAGCTGGAGCAGAAATGATTTTAACGAACAATTCTCTGTTTCTTCTGTCTCTTTGAACCAAGACAAGGGCTGGTGACCGACAGGATGCCGTTGGAAGTGCTGATAGAGCGTAACCTCCCTCTGGAGTACAGGAAGCTCCTGATTCCAGTTGCAGTGAGTGGGAATAAAGTGGTCCCCTGCAAATGAGTGCACCCTCCCATCAGCGATGGCCCTGGGCGGGTGGTTCAGGTGTTCTCCTGACCTGAGGCAGGTTGTGTCATGGTTGTTGGTCAGCATGCTGGGCCTCACCACCACCCCCTGTTACGGGCACCTTCACTGTCCTGGGTATTTTATGTCCTCTCTGTATGTTTGTACAGCTGTAATATGTAAAATACTGTCTGCGTGACGCGAATGCCACTTGCAGCAGTGGGCTGAAAGGCGACCGCGCTGCATCGTACCAAGTGTCCCCAGTAGCCACGTGGCTGCTTCTCATACGGGATAGTTGTTTGCTGGGAGGAGAAAAGCTCCCGTGCCTTAGGGAAAGCACCAGGTCCTTGTTAGAGCTTCATGAGGGCAGGCTTTAAACCTGGGGTCTTGTCCCCCTTTTGCAAATCTACTCTGTTGTGTCACAAGTAGATCACGGTCCCTCTGCAACCACAGCTGCTGTGTAAGCTGAACTGGGAAACAGACTCTACTCTTGCTGCTTACTAATTCCCCATTACACATATATATATATA
>VXBZ01011953.1:90506-101074 GCA_013399135.1 Heliornis fulica
AGGTGCCGGGTTTCCCCGTGCTGGGGAGCCGAGGGCTAGCCGCTCCCCCATCTCCGGGCGGAGCGGCTGCCTTATATAACGCTGCGCGATGGCACCGGCCTGGGCCCCGGCTCCTCGCTGTGCCGCAGCCTCCGTTTACTCGGTCGTCCCGCCCCAAAGCCGGCCAAGGGTTGGGACGGCGCCGCGGATCCGGGGCTGGAGCTCCTGGAAATTACGCGGAAGGCTCGAAGCCTTCCGGGGCTCGGGGAACCGTCCGTGGTGTGATTCTTGTGGTGAGCCGCGCTCCCTACCGAGGTCGTTCCTTTGCCTGCCCGGTCAGTAAGCACCGATGTCGGCTCACTCTTGTGTAATGATCCGTTCTCGTCTGCTTTTCCCGTACGTGTGTGGAGGGGCAGAGGCTGCACCGTGAGTCTTCTTCGGACACTTGTCGGGGGAAACGATGGGAAAACTGGGGTGCTTGTAGTGCAAGGCACATCCGTGGTAGTGGGGTTGTGTAGTCCGGTTCTCTGAAAAGCAGGCTTTGAGTTGGTGGGTACGTGCAGAAACAGACACCCCCCCTTCCCCCCCGGGGTCGACATTGAAGTGTGAAGGCTCCTGATCCTGCCGGTATTTATTCTCCTGTTCTTTCCCAGGTCACGGTAAAAATCACAAAGATGCTGCCTCCGTCAGGGCCACCCACCCGATACCCGCCGCCTGCGGCATCTATTACTTCGAAGTGAAGATTGTCAGTAAAGGTAGAGATGGGTAAGTGCCATGTTTGAATCTGTTGGGTGGTGATGTTCACTCAGCTGCCATACTCCGACCTCCTTTCCAGGGTGAGCGGTCCCCTGGCTGCTGGGTGTAGCAGGCAGGGCTGGTTGTATTCTCTCGGTTAATAGATGTGCCAGTGGCGGAACACCCTGGAAGTAGAGATGCTCACACAGCTCCTTTCGGTCCCATTTGGAATAGGCAGGTTTAAAAATGTAGGAAACTTTGGGTTTCCGGTGCAATTTATTTAAATTCAAATAGTTTTCTCCTCTCTTGCTAGCTAGGTCTGGTCACATGGATTTCTGGAGTTACAATGCCTCGGAAATTACTTAGAAGGGATGAATTTTGGAGGGTGGAGGCCTGTCTGCCTGCTGAAGAGCAGCCCCTGTGGTCTTGGAAGGAGAACCCATGAGACTGTTTTGTTTAAGAAACTCCATTTGTGTAGTCAAGGAAAAGATGTTTGAAGCGAGGGAAGCGAGATGAGTGTGAGTTGGGATCTGTGCTGCCTCAGTCTGGGATATGAATTCAGGCTGGAGCCTTTATCTCGGGACAGATCACACCATGGAGTATCATGACACATAACTGTGGAAGCTTGTGAGATCACTGGAAGTAATGTAACATTTTTCCTGGCCAAATCACGCGTTTGGTGGTAATATTTAGCATTGTAGGCTGTTGTTGTGACTGTTTGCCCTGTCACTCTACACTCCTTTGATCTGTAGCAAGTGGAGGAACTGTGAAAGCAGCAGATCTGTTGGTGTTTGTAGTGGCCGTCCCTTACGAGGCAGCACCTCAGCGAGCTGAGCTGGGAGTGCGGTTTGGATTTCCTCTGGTCTTGCACTCCCTGTGTGGGGCAAGATTTTGAAGCAGGGTATGTGTGAAGTTCCTTCAAAGCAATATAGAAGCTGTTGGGAAATGGGGGAAAGCCGTAAAGGGACATCTCTAGCGAGGTCTGGGCTTCTGCTGCTAGCGAAGTAGATTTTTAATTGTTACAGTGGTAGCGGCGTGCTCTGCGTGTGTGCGCTTGGCATTTCACAGTGCTGAAGGGTGAATGTTGCAGAGGTATCTGTGTGGAAGGGGGAGGTGTTGAGTGCAGTTAATTAATCCAGTCCTTCAAGAATCAGATTTGAGCTCTGGCTGGTTTCGGGGTCGTGGGGAAGAGCAGCCTGTGTGCCTACCAGAAACCACCAGAGTCATAACTTCCCCCTGTTGAGGATTTTCACTCTTACTGTCAGTTTGAGCGCTGGCCCCTTTGGAAAGGGACTTGCAGAGGATCCTGAGCTGTGTGGTGTTTAGGGCAGTGACAATCCTGAGGATATCCATGCAGAGGTGGGTGCTGGGCCGAGTGCTTCACACGTGCGGGGAAGAGACTGTCTTTCTTCTTCCACGTCATGGACGTGGCAATTGGACCCCTGCACGTGGTGACTTTATGTAGCTGCTACGTTGAAATAATTTATACTGAGCTTCCAGACAGTTTTCCAAAGAAATGGTGTTACAAGAGACCACTGAGCAGCACGTAACCCTTACTGCTCTCTAGATGGACCTCATGGGGAGGTGATGGAGTTTTCTGCTTGGTTCCCAAGGTTGGAGTCCTCTACTGTTGTTTTTACCTTGTTCTGCGATCACAGTTACTTCCAAAGGCACGGAACCGTGGGTAATAACAGCATAGCAACACGAGCACCAGGAGCCCACAGCTGGGGCCCTGACTCAGTGCAATGGTGAGCCTTTGGGAGCCTGTCTGACACCTCAGCCACTCCGTGCCTTGGCTTTATTTCACGGTAGAAAGCACCCCCATTTTTACCTTGTGGTGCTGGGGACTTGTAATTGTGAATTCATATGGTAGCCACTGCCTGCCTGTCGCTGAAGAAGCGACTCTTGTGTGTGTCTCATCTTTAAAGTTTGAAGGCTGCGAGTTGGAGGCTCGGTGTGTTGAAATAGTGAGCTGCAGCAGAGACATCCTCCTCCTCAGGAAGCTCTCCAGAGTTTTATTAGACCACACTGGCTTCAGTTTAAGGGAACAAAAGTCCAGAAATCTAAAGAAGGGGTTGGATGGAATGGAAGGAAGTTTTCAGGTGGCTGAAATGGTAGGGCACGTCCCTAGGAGCTCTGCTGGAAACCCTTCAGCAGGGGCAGAGGAACCTTTCTGAGCTCCTGTCCAAATGAGTACTTCAGGTGTAAAGCCTCAGCTCTGTAGAAGGTTTTATTTATGCTGTACAGTGTGGTGAGGATCACACAATGTTTTCTGCTGTGTCTCTCTTGGTGGAGTTTGGGTTTAAAATGTGAGTGAGCAGGTTTCAAAGCAAGGCTTCCTTCGGTGGAAAGGACTTTGGGAAGTGAGTGTGGAGGAGCTGTGGTTGATTTTTTTATTTTATCTTTACTCAACAACCCAAAGCTCTCATCGTTTTGTGTTAATAACTCCCACCACACCATATCCCAGCCATAAAACCCAACCCCCCTCAGCTCCCTCTGCCCTGTTTTCCAGGCAGGTTAAGTCCCTGCTCAGTTTTACAAACCCCAGGGGAGAGGGAGGGACTGTGGCAACACGGACACAAGGCGTTTGGCTGCTGCGGCGCCGCACCGCTCGCTGGCAGGAAACCCTCCTCTTTTGCATTGCCTTTCTCCCCTGCCCTTCAACCACCTGTTCCATAAAGGTGCTTTTGTTAACAAAGCAAATGAAACAATTTATGAAAAACTCTCCCTCTTCCATGGCTGGTCTTTTCTGTCTTGGATGGGGAAAATCCACACTGGTTTGCTGGTGGATTTCGAAGGAAGTTCAGTGTTCAGAAAGTCCACTCAGTGCACTTAAAGTTTTAAGATTTTCCATCTTTTCTCAGCTCTGGATCTTCTGCTCGTGTGCTGAGATATAACCACAATCCCTTGAGCCAGAGGTGATCCAGACTGACTTGGGGCTGAATGGTGCTCACTGCTCATCCTGCTGGTTTTATTTTTCTGAGGTGTTTCTGTGGGGTTTTTGGTTGGGCTTTTTTCTGTTCTGGACATGGGAAGGCTGCCAGGCTGTGGTCAGTAGCGTAGCAAATTGGACCTGTCCGTAGATTGCTCTGTTGGTTGTGCTAATCTTTATCTGGGGAACTGATTCTTATCCTCACAGAGTAGAATTTATGGTCTCTCTCCTCACCACCTTGTCTGTGCTGCACAGGCAGGGAGTGGTTCTGCGGTGCTTCAGGACGATACAAGGCAGGGCTGGGGGGTTCTGCCCTTCCATCTGCGGCGTGTTCCCATGCCTTCCCTCATGCTGACCATCTGAGACCTGTGGTGGGCTGCTTCCAGGAGATAGCTGCTTGAAAACTGCCTGCATCAACATAATTATGGTGATGGAATCGTTTGACGTCGCTGTCAGGGATTGCTGACATTTTCTTTAACAATTGTTATTCTTGAGGGCTGGTTTTCAGGGCTCTGCTCCCTGATGAGCCACGGAAGGGTAGGGCTGCAGTGGAACTCCTTCCCTTCCAGGTGGTGGTGAACAGGTTTGCCTTAAGGCTTGCTGGGCACCTGATTCCTGAGCCTTTGCGTGTGTGTCTCCTGTGCGTTGTCTCTTGGAACCAAAGGACGAGAGGCAACAGGTCAACAGTTGTGGCAAGGGAAGTGTCAGCCGGACAGGAGGAAGAATTTTCCCCTCAAAAAGGGTTAAGGACCAGAACAGGGGCTGTGTCATCTCCATCTTCAGGTGTCCTCCAAACAGCCTAATGTAACCACGTGAGTTAGTTATGTTGGGGCAGGAGGATGAAGGAGGAACATCCCAAGGTCCCTTCCAGCACAGGCCTCTCTGGTTCAGTGGGTGGCTTGATTCCAGCATTCCTCGGATGAACAGACTGGCAGAAATGTACGTGACTGGTGTTCTGAGCTGCCACAAATAACTCCTGCTTTTATCATGGTGGTGTTTAGAGCAGCTCAGCCTCAGTTATATTTGAGGTGCTGGACTCTCACCCTCTGTCTCTCAGATACCTGTCTGTTTGCTCTGGAGCTGCCAGCACATCTCGCAGCTTCTGTTGCCCCATTAGATGATCTCTGCTTGGTAAACAGGAACAGCGTCAGACTCACTGGGGTAGGGCAGTCAACCCACCGGCTGCTGTGACTCAGGAGGACGACTCATCTTTGTCCTCTCCCCTGTGCTGAGGCAAGGTGGATTGTCTCGTGGGTGCTCCCTCCTCACTGCCGTGTCCATTTCCTGAGCTGATTTACCTCCCCCGGCTGTGCAGTGGGTTGTGATGGAGCGTGACTGGGGATGATACCCCCGAGGCCGACCCGATTGTCACCGCGGACTCGCAGATTCACCCATCCCGCAGCTCTTCTCCATTTCTGAGGTGCTCCTGGGAGAGACACTCGGGCAGCCTGTGCCTTGCCCTTGCAGCTGTCGCTGTTGGCACCTCTTTCCCAGTAACCCGCAGCTCTTTCGGCGCGGTGGCGGTGGCACGGCCCCGCTGTCTGTCTGTGGCAGCTCTGTGCAAGCAGAGCACTCCCACGGTCCGTGGGCAGAGGTGGCACAGCCCACGGTGCTGGGGCAGCCGGGCTGTTTCACGAGGACTTTGAGCTGTCTCCCGAAACTGCCAGTCTGGCTTTTCTTCTTGCCGTGGTGTTTGTTTTGTTGTTAGGGGATTGTGGGGTTTTTTTAAACCCTTTCCTTTGTGTCAGCGCTAGTGACTGTGTAATGAGCTGGATCACGTTAACTCCCTTTTTGCTGGTTTGGTCCCTGACCCAGTGTGTGAAGTGGGGAAGGGGAGACCCAGAAGTGGCAGAAGGGGGGGTGGGAAGATGCAGGCACTAGGCTGTGTTGGTATCCTTCTTCCAGCCGCTTTGGGATATGCGGCCCCTGGTCCAGGGCAGCGCTTGCTTGGGTTGTGGATGCTGTTCTGAGAGAGAGAGGAAAGAGCACCTTGAGGACAGCAGCTGAAGAGCTCATCTAGCTCAGTCCATACCAGAGTTTATTTAAAAATCTTCCTTTAGCTTTCTTACACCGTTATCTCAGACTTAAAAATAGCTTAGCTTCTCCCTGCCTCAAAAAGCAAAACAAAGGTCAGATGTGTTGGTTGTTTAGCAGCCTTTACATCAGCAACAAATAATCCGCCCCTCTTGTCTTTGCTCACGTTTCTTCTTGCCAACTTTCCATCTCTCTTCCGCGTGTGGTGCTCTTCGAAGAGCCTTTCGTGCCTGTGCTCTAATGGCTTCCAGCTGCTGATCCAAGGGCTGTCGGAGAAGCCCTCTGCTGTCTGGGGGCACCCGTGGGCTGGTTGGGCTGTGGACACCTCGTAACGTCATGCGTGGCTGGATGTGGCTGTAGGGAAGGCTGTGGAGTGTTCTGGGGCAACTGAGGATTTCCAGTGGCTGCGCACGCTGCGCTGTCTCCTATTTGTCTCTGATAACCCTGTAAATAATTGATTTCTTCCCCCTGTTATTATTTTTTCCATCCTGGTTTCCAAGAACCCAAACCCAGTGCTGGGAAGGGGTGGTTCTATTTGCAGGTATTTGTGCTTGCTTGGATTTCTGTGGCTCAGCAGATGCTCGTCTCAGCGAGCCAGCACATCGGTAAATCCCCCCCCAAGGAGGTTCAGTGAGCAGCTCCCCTTGTTCCCCTCTGCAGACAGCCTTGCCCAAGCCAGGTTGTACGTGCTCAGCAGCCGGCCGACTGCGCTTCGGTGCTCCGAAGTGTGGAGACACTTGGAATTTTGTGGAGGTTTCGTGTTAGTTGATGAACTGTCATTGTTCTGCCAGAGGAAGAGGTTGGAATTGCAGGTTTGCGGTTGATAACTGGTTTTTAAATTTTACTTTGTTTGCAGTCAGTGAAGCGCTTACTGCTCTGCAGCAGTGTCGTGGGTCTGCCTGCTCTGATGGTTGGGTACCAGTTTCTCACAAAGAGAATTTGTGAAATTAGGAAATGAAACATCAGTAGTGCTGGCGCTGTGCGACTCTTGCTTGTGACAGGTGCACTACTCTGCCTGAAGTCCCAGATGTCCTGCCAGCCTCTCGCTGGTAACTTCGTGTTTGTGTGGCCGGTTAGAGTTGGGAGATTTTGCCTGGTGAAGAGGAAAAAACTTCAGGAAAAAATCTGTGGGTGTGGGGTTGGGGTTTTGTCTTTCCTTTCTCCACTTCCTCCTCCGTCATTTCTGAATATCTGTTATGGAAAAGAAGGAATATGGCGAAAGTAAACTCCAACAAATCAACTGAGTGTCTTTAGAAAGGTGCTTGTAATCCCAAGAGTATAAAGAAAATAAAGATGATTATGTTTAACTCCTTCAGAATATAGTTACAGTCCGTCAGACCATAGAATAATGGGAACTGATTGTTGGAATGTCCTCGGGTTACAGCTCTAAGCGATTGGCTGTTCAGTAATTGATTTGTCCGAGTTGGATGACTTCAGTAGAGGGGAAACTTCTCCTTTGCTTGTGAATCTCTGGGACGATGAGCTGATGAAGAGCTTCTCACTCTGCTCTACCGCTGGCCCTGGGACGCGGAATCCTCTGACTGGCGCTTCACGGCAGCACCCCCAAACTGCTTTGCTGGGAACGGGGTTTGTAGTGCACCCATGGGGTAAGCCTGGATCTCTGTTTCAAGCCTGGAGATAATGATCTGCTGCCTTCTTCACAAGTTCTAGTCCCTGAGGGAATACTGTGTCTGCTTCTGGAGCCCTCGACACTAGAAGGACAAGGACCTGTTGGAGGCCAACGAGTGTGGCCAGCAGATGGAGAGAGGGGATTGACCCCTCTGCTCTGCTCTGGGGAGGCCTTACCTGGAATACAGTGTCCAGCTCTGGAGCCCTTGGCACCAGAAGGACAAGGACCTGTTGGAGCTGGGCCAGAGGAGGCCACAAAAATGGTCCAAGGGCTGGAACAGCTCTGCCCTGGAGCCAGGCTGAGAGTTTGGCTGGTTCAGCCTGGAGAGGACACGAGGAGGCTCTGGGGGGGACCTTGGAGCCCCTTCCAGTCCCTGAGAGGTGCCTGTAAGAAAGCTGGGGAAGAACCGTTCCTGAGGACAAGGGGGGTGGTTTCAAAATGGAAAAGGGAAGATTTAGGTTGGGTGTCAGGAGAAAGCTCTTCCCTCTGAGAGTGGTGGATCCCTGGCCCAGGTTGCCCAGAGAGGTGGTGGAGGCCCCATCCCTGGAGACATTCAGGGTCAGGCTGGAGGAGGTTCTGAGCACCCTGCTCTAGTGAAGATGTCCCTGCTCACTGCAGGGTGGGACTAGGTGGGCTTTGAAGGCCCCGTCCAACCCAACACGTTCTGTGATTCTGTGCTCTCCACACCTAGCTTTGGTTCCTTTGTAGAGATGTCAGCACACAAAGTTCTGTGAAGTTGGCACGAGTTGCTTTCCCAGTGCTCTCCCCAGCAGAGTTTATTGTTGTATATAAAAAGGTATTATTCTCTCACAAATACACCTGTCAGAACGTCCACAGTAAAGCCCCCAAACCCAGTCCTTCTCTGAGTGTTGCAGTTGTGTTTTCCTGTAGTTCATGGAAACCTGTGTCAGCAGGCCCGTTGTCCTCGCCTAGGAGCTGCTACTCCCCATTTCCTGGTGGGAGCCTCAACCCAAGCAAATTAGGCTGGAAGGGATGAGAGAATAGCTCTTGAGACAACAGGCTAGCTGGCAGCAGGGTGTTCTCTTCTGGATTGGGTGTTGCCTTTACACTGTTCACAGAATCACAGGACTCCAGCTCCCCCACTTTAGTGGAGAAAATGGGATCTCGAGCAGCTGTTTGTCGCTGGCTCTTGGGATGGACAGAGATCCGAGCTGAGTGTCCTCAGTGTGGGACTCGTGGGCTTCCTGGGACTTGCCCTCCTCGGGCAGCCTTTCTGTTGTGTACGTGTGGTCGCCCTCGTGTCTGTGTGTACTGTTTTCTAGGCCTTGTTCCACCCAGGGAAGGCAGCCTGTCCATTAAACTGCCACTCCTGGAAAAACCCGTTCAACTTCCCTAATCTATTGGATAAAAGAACATTAGCACCTCTCAACAGTGGGACAGACTGAGTACAGACCCTGCTTATTGGGTTGGGTGTAACCAGCGTGGATATGCAGAGAGTTGACATCAGGGACACTTCATGCTCTTCCCAGGCTGGATGTGCTTGCCACCAACACGGTTTATGTGAGCTTTGTGGAAAACCAGCTGACTCAGCAAACAAGTCAGCATCCAGTGTGGAAAACTAAAACCGGCATGTGAAGTTGGCAGGATGCCTTCGCTTCAGCCCCAGTGGGTTTGGCCTGGGGCATGTTGCAGGCTCTGGGGGCAGGTTGGAGGCAGTAGTTTGGGGCTTGGGGAGTTGGTTATTTGGGGCAGATCCTTGTGGTGATTTTTGCCTGGTGAGGCGTGTGGTACACCTGTTCTTTCCTCAGTGGTGCTCAGTCAGCTCTTCATCTCTGATCTGTATATCCAGTCTTTCGGTCTTCCCTCATAGGATGCTGCTCGACATCATCCATTTTCTCCCCTCCCAAAGGTAGTGCAGGAAAGGGACAGGTTTGGCCCTTCCCATAGCTGACAGGTGCCAGTTGAATGTGATCCTAAAATCAGAAAGGAACCAGGAATCTGCTGCCTTGGTTCAGCAAAACTATTTATTCTCCCTCCATAGTTGTGTTGGTATTTGCTCTTAAAGGGACTGAGGAGATGTGTTATGTCACCAAATTCCCTTCCCTTCCCTTCCCTTCCCTTCCCTTCCCTTCCCTTCCCTTCCCTTCTCCCCTTTCAGAGCTTCCCTGGAAGGGCGGATGTGCAGCGCACTCCTTGCCTCAGGACAGTCATTCTGGGTTTAACCAGCTCTTCAGAATTGTGTTTTCTTGCTTTATCCGCTTCCTTTCAGCCTTGCTGAGCTCTCCTGGAGGATTTGGGATTCTCTCTGGAGCCTGTCAGTGCTATTTCTGAAGGAGTTACAGCACAGCACAACACCCATGACTGAAACCAGAACCACCTCGGCTTTAGGGATCCATTGTAGCCCATTATGAGGTGGTTCCAAAGGAGTGGTTGTTAGGGACACTTGAGGTCCAGTATTTCATGTACCATAGGTAATATTTTTAAACCACTGCCTTACAATAACATGCCCCTTCCCTCTCATTCCATCCCCACCCCCCCAACCACAACAATGTGGTTTCAGGTGGTAAATGGATATGGGTTATCGTTTCTCACCACACTTCAAACCTGGCGTGAAGTCAGGACCCACCTCAGATAACAGGGATGGGGGTTCAGAGCTCTGCACAGGAGACTGTGGCAGTCCCAGAGCTGGGATGGCATGAGTCCCTAACTCCATCATTCCTCTGGATGATTTCAGCCTTCGCTGTGCTACCTGAGAGAGTGGGGTGTGGGTAGCTGGGAGGACAGGAGCCCTGCCAGCTAGGTGTGGCGGTTAGAACAAACCGGCACCGTGCAGCCAGCCTTGGATCCCAAACTCCCTCTGGAAGAGAGGAGCATCCCTTGTGTAACTCGTGGTGAAGATGAGCTGCTTGGTCTTGGCCAAGCCACTAATAAAATGCCGATCCCAGGAATTTCTACTGGGTCTTACTAACGCTGGTAGTTCACTGACTGAGCAGAGAACGTGACTGGGAGGTACAGCCTGTGACACAATGTCAGGAGTTGGAAGGGACCTTGAAAGATCATCTAGTCCAACCCCCTGCCCAAGCAGGATCACTTAGATTAGATCACACAGGAACGTGTCCAGATTGGTCTTGAATGTCTCCAGAGAAGGAAACTCCACAACCTCTCTGGGCAGCCTGTGTCAGGGCTCCCGCACCCTCACAGGGGAAAGGTTCTTCCTCACACTCACATGGAACCTCCTCTGCTCCAGCTTGGACCCATTGCCCNATCCTGTCGCTGACCAACACCGGGAAGAGCCTG
>VXBZ01011955.1:1309-33114 GCA_013399135.1 Heliornis fulica
CTACCTGAAAGGAGGCTGTAGTGAGGTGGGGGTCGGCCTCTTCTCCCTGGTAACAGATGATAGGACGAGGGGGAATGGCTTGAAGCTGCATCAGGGCAGGTTTAGGCTAGACATTAGGAAACACTTCTTCACCGAGAGGGTTGTCAGGCTCTGGAATGGGCTGCCCAGGGAGGTGGTGGAGTCCTCATCCCTGGAGGTATTTAAAAGACGGATAGACGAGGTGCTTAAGGACATGGTTTAGTGGTGGGATGGCAGTACTAGGTTAACGGTTGGACTTGATGATCTTAAAGGTCTTTTCCAACCGAGGTGATTCTATTCTATCCTATGATTCTCCCTGCAGCCTTCTCCAGGCTGGGCAGCCCCAGGTCTCTCAGCCTGTCTTCATAGAGGAGGTGCTCCAGCCCTCATATCATCCTTGTGGCCCTCCTCTGGATTCTCTTCAATAGTTCCATGTCCTTCTTGTACTGAAGGCTCCAGAGCTGGATGCAGTACTCCAAGTGGGGTCTCCCAAGAGCAGAGTAAAGAGGCAGAATCACCTCCCTTGACCTGCTGCAGCAGCTTTGCTGATGCAGCTCTGAATATATGTGGGTTTATTATGTGGTTAACTGTTTTTCTTTTTCCTTTTCATATAACCAAATTAGGATGGTATAATGGCCCCTGAATGTAAAATAAGTTAGTTTTGGATTACTAGTGACATTGGTCAAGGGAACTTTCTTATATTATACTAGTTAATTGTATAATTATATTATACTAAAACAAGTTAATCTAATGGTATTGCTTTCAAACCAGACAGTCGTAACCTTTGAAAAGATTTGAAATTTCCACTATTTCACGTTGGTTTTATTAGATTAGTGGTTCACAAAAAATAAAATATTTTCAGGGCATCTTTTAACAACTGTCTTTATATGCTACTGAGCAGAGTTTTACGTGCGGAATCACTGAAATTTAGTAACAAGTACTAATTGCTTTAATTAAAGAGGTAATTGTTCTTTTCGGCATTCTCCTGAGTAGCTATAAGTCTTCTGTTTCTCTGTATACTATGATATTGCTTCAAGCTGTTCTCCATTTGTCATATACATTAAGCAAGATTGAGTCTTCTCTGGGAATTAGGGAAAGACTCTGCAGAAAATCTGAAGTATAACAGGAAATATCATCAGTGCTTGTTAGTCAAATAAACTAACCTCTTCACCAAAACAGAAGTAATTCCTGCCTTGGAATAACACATGAAATTCAGGTGGAATAAGTATATTTTTTTCAGGTGATAAGCAGGTTAGTACTGAATTTTTACAGACACATTTTTTTACTGTAATAAGATCTACTTTCTGCCTAGCCTGAGATTATACTTGCACCACTGGTACCAAAGCTAAATTGAGTGTTTAGTAGCTGCAAGTTATATTTACAAGTAAAAAAAATCCTTTTTGCATTTTCTCATTTCCTCCATGTTTTCCATGTTCATAAGAATATTGTAATCATGAACTAGTCTGAAATATTCCAAGAAACTCTAAGAAAGGGGCCGTATAGTGCCACACTTTAAATTCTGCCCTCCCCCCCCAAAAAAACCTCCAAACCAACCTAACCCCAAAAAACAAAGCCAACAAAAAATACCAACCAAAGAACCCAAAACTAACCCGTTTCTCTCTTATTCCACCTGTCTTCATCCTCACATTCAACAGAGTGGCCTGTTTCAGCTGATGCAGAGTTCACCTCATCTAGGCTGATGTTTTAATGTTTTGTTCTGAAAGCAGTGTTGAAAATGCAGGAATGTTTAAATTACTGCTGAGCACTTCTTACAGAGTCAAGGCTTTTTCACCTTCTCACAGCACCCCTCAGAATGATGGCTGGGTAAGCACAAGTAACTGGGGAGATAGCCGTGGCACCCCAAACAACCAAAGGGATAGTCCATACTATGTGATGTCACACTCAGCTTATAAAGGGCTTGGAGATGAGGAAGGATGGGGTTGGGGGTTGCTTTTGCAGTGATGGCATTTATCTTCCTGTTATGTGTGATGGAGCCCTGCCTTCTTGTTTGTTTTGTTGTGGGTTTTTTTTATACCAAAGGTCACAATTCTTGTTTTGAGTGAATGGAAGTGTTTAGAAAAAAAAAATAAATTGTAACAATGGAAAGAAAATCAAGCTTTTTGATTCAAATTTTATTTAAATGTCAGATAAAGTTCTAACTGCTCAGTTTTTAATTATATTTGCTTATATACAGAAGGAGAAATTCAGCCATTTGTGGGATGATGTTAATAGAATTTTAGGCATGGAGTTTCTACAGGGCTACACATCAGCCAAAAGCTAAGTGCAAAGTCAGAAAATTAAATTGTTAGACTTAGGTATGCTGTAGACCATAGGTGAGATAATCAAGGATATTTCTATGAGGCTGCTCTTCAATTAACATGCTTTTAGCCAGATGAATAAGATAGATCTTTTTAATCATGGAAGGTTTGAAAAATTCTAAGGACATAAATAATGGCATAGGTGGTATATTACAGCATTTTATAGGTATGTCTCACAATTGGTACTGAGTCCCTTATATATTTAATCATGCTGACAGTTCTCGTACTGAGAAGACATAAACTTAACCTTCCACTATGAAGTTCAACTAACCTAATATGAGGATATTCAATACAATATATGGCTATGTATACAGTTATACATGTGTGTGTATATATAGCATTGTATATATAACATTGTATATATGCATATATAACTATGTATATAGTTTTATACTTTTGTATATATAAATAAGTGTAAGTAAGTATATAATTTTAATTTTTTTCTAGGAGCTTGTTACTCCCCTGAACAGTGATCTGAAACTACTTAGACCCGTAACATCACAAATATATTTTAAGTCCTTGGGGACGGGAGAGTTGTCTGAGGACTGGAGGAAGGCAAATGTCACTCCAAACTTCAAAAAGGGCAAGAAGGAGGACCCAGGTAACTACAGACTGTTCAGCCTCAATTCCATCCTGGAAAGGTGATGGAAAGACTTATCCTTGGTGCTGTCCCTAAGCACATCAAGGATAAAAGGACTGTTAGGAGCTGTCAGCATGGTTTTACCAAGGGGAAGTCATGTTTGACTGATCCAATAGCGTTTTACGAGGATATAACCAGTGGATGGATGATAGTAGGGCAGTGGATGTGTTTTTCCTTGACCTCAGTAAAGAATTTGACACTGTCTCCTACAGCATCCTGGTGGGTAAACTGAGGAAGTGTGGTCTGGAACGTTGTGTAGTGAGGTGGAATGAGAGCCGGTTGAAGGGAAGAAGTCAAAGAGTTCTCATTAATGGTGCAGAGTCTGGCTGAAGGCCTGTAACTAGTGGAGTCCCTCAGGGGTCTTCGCTGGGACCAGTATTGTTCAATATATTCATTGATGACCTGGATGAGGGAAGAGAGTGCACAGTCAGCAAGTTTGCTGATGACACAGGCTGGGAGGGATGATTGACACACTAGAAGGTTGTGCTGCCATTCAACAAGACTTTGACAGGCTGATTTTCTGCAATGTGATCTGGTAGCTGAAAATATATTTTTATGTATTTGGTCCAAAAAGAAGTTGGGTACCTAGTTAACTAAAATCTGTGTGTTTACTGAGGTTGGAACATCTTTGGAATAGCAATTAGTTTCTCTGCCAAGGGCTACTGGAAAAATGTTAAGCAGAACAAAATGTTTAAAGTAGAAAGACGTGACTTAACTTCTATTAAGCAAAGAGAAAATGTTTTATTTGTCTGTAATGTCAAGGAGTATATATTTACTGAGTCAGCCCATTAATTAGATATGTTTACCAAGAGATCATGTATGCAGCTGAAGAAATGGCCAACTGTAATTGTTCCCAGTCTTAGGGGAGCCAGAGATGATTCTTGTTAGACTGGAATGACACAAATCTGGATTCTGCCCAGCTGGAGCAGACTTTCCTCTTCCAATATGCCTGTATTTCCCTGCTGAGAAGCCTTCTGCCAGAACTAGCCCCTGTCAAAGTTCTCAATGTGGCTTGTCCATCACCATGATGAATCAGCATTTTATTCTGTAACAGGCTTGTAATAAGAATTAGTTCTTTAGCTGCTTCCATCTTAAATGAAAAATTATATGCATAATCATTTAAAATCAAAATGGGTTCTAATCAGTTTGTTTATGGAGCTTCAAAATAAAATTCTGTATTTCTTAAAATACATTCCTCTTACATATGTTACATATCCACTACCCTAAAATGGCAGAGACAGATTCTGAAAGGGGCAGACTAAATTTGGTATACATTAAATGTATTTCTGTCAATAGAAAAATGTTATTAAACTGCCAAGACAGAAAAATCACATAATATCCAGTAAAAACATAAATTAACTATTTTTATTACTAAAAAAATCCAATTTGTAACCACTTAAATATATGTACCTTTCAATTTACAATTTCCTATTTAGAAATTTGTTTGCTGCTAGTTATTCCTATTTCCACATGTCCCTATAGCTCTGGCTAGATTAAAATAATTGATTCATCAACAGTTTCTCTTATAATTGTGCTATACAAAATTAAAGTGGTAATCTCTTACTTTGTTTCTCTTTATTGAGAAAATTAGGCAAAATCTTAACATTCCACACTATAGAGCTAATGATCATCCAGATATCCTTTATTATGCACCAGAAAGCTCTAATTAGTTTTGTTTGTTTGTTTGTTTGTTTTTTTTTCAGTAGAACTTGATTTCTCTTCCTAAATTAGAATAAGTACTGATGTTGCTATCTTCCTCCCTTCAAAAATGTTTAGGTGTCATTGATATTGCAGTTTCCAGTGCTGTAGATGATATTTTTACTTCATCAGACTATTTTCATCTTCTTTTGTTTATTCACTCGAGTTTCTGCTTGTTCCTTTAAATATTCTGGGTTTTTGGTTTGTTTCCTCAGAATGCTTATGTTCTTTAATTCTGTAGTTGGTTAGAATGGACTGCCTTGATCAAAAGGTTCTGTCTCTATAGCGTTTATGGTAACAGATAAAGGGAAAAAGTTGAATGGGATTTTTTGCTCTTGTCACGTTTTCCACTACTAGGACACAGCATCCAACTCTATTATGTAGTGTGTGCCACCTGAAAGCTCCAGATCTTAATAATCCCCCAAGTACATCTGTAATGTCGCAGGGGAATTGTGTGTGGAGTGGCTGCAAGAACTGTAATATTTGATCTAACACTTATTTACTAAGCAGGTTGGACAGAGAGTGAAGAATGATTTCTAGTTTAAGATTTACATTTTAACAAATAAGCAGTCTCTTCTCTCTTTCACTATGACATACACCCACACTTCACCTTGGGCTTCATCTTCAGGCTGGAGATGAAAGTCTAAGTATGGAGCTTCCATAACAAAGGATGATTGTCTTCACTCTATATTAATCTCTGAATTAGATTTGTTGCAAATTACTAAATCACAGAAAAACGTTCTTTGAGGCAAATTAGCTGTTGCTGGGTTGTTACTAGGACTCCTATAAACTATCTGGTCTCCATTGCCAAATGAACAATAAGTCTTTGAATTGATAACAGCTACATAGCAAATTTCATTTATGCTTCTCTGTTTGTAAACTGATGCTGCATTAATCTGGTCATTCCAAGCTGGGCAGTCATAGTCCAGACCTCACTTGCCTCAGTGGTGCTTTTAGATAATGCATCACACTGTGTCCTAGTGTAAGCAGAGGTAGAGTTAATTTTCCTCCTAGCAGCTGGTAAAGCGTTGCCTTTTGTACATAACATGAGAATAATATTGATAACACACTGATTTTTTTAGGTGCTGCCAAGTAGTCAATGACTTTTTCAGCTTCTCATGCTGGCCTGCCAAGGAGAAGGCAGGGGGCATGCAAGAAACTAGGAGGTGACACAGCCGGGGCGGCTGTCCCAAACTGACCAAAAGCAGTATTCTATATCATTTGACATGTTGTTCCCTATATGGCCAGGGCCAGGAGACAGAGCAACTCGTTGCAGAGCATCAGATTCAGGTGATGAGAAATTGTGCTGTTCATCACTTGTTTTGTGTATTCTATGATGAACATCATCATTCGTCTTATCTTCCTTTTCTAGGAAGTTGGTTTTGTTGTCATTTGCTTTTTGGGTTTCTATTTTTTTCATTTTCAGTTTTCTCCCCCATCCCACTGGGAAGGAAGGGTGTGAGCAAACATGTGTGTGGTTGTTTAGCTGCTTGCTGGGTTAAACCACATCACCATGGTACCTAAATCACAGAATCACAGAATATTAGGAGCTGAAAGAGACCTTGAAAGATCACTCAGTCCAACCCCCCTGCCCAAGCAGGATCATCTAGATTAGATCACACAGGAACGTGTCCAAATTGGTCTTGAATGTCTCCAGAGAAGGAGACTCCACAACCTCTTTTGGCAGCCTGGTCTAGTAATCCGTCATCATCACTGTGAATAAGTTCCTCCTTATATTAAGATGGAACTTTCTATGTTCCAGTTTGGAACCATTTCCCCTTGTTCTATCACTGTCCATCACTGAGAAGATCCTGGATCCATCCTCCTGACACTCACCCTTAACATATTTATAAACATTAATGAGGTCACCCCGCAGTCTCCTCCAAGCTAAAGAGACTCAGCTACCTCAGCCTTTCCTTCTAATATTTTGTGATTCTGTGAGGGGCCCAGAACTAGACACAATACTCCAGGTGCGGTACCCTGCTCCATCCTTACTCTACCTCACACATCAGTCTTAATCTCCCAACCTAGCTCCTTTATAACCTATTGGTCCCTACTAGACAAGAAAAAAAATATGTCTGTATAATCTAGATCTTAAATCCGTTCCTGTTCTAAAAATACCCAATCTTTAGGTTTGGAGAACCCCACACAGAGAGATGTCTTCCACTATACTGTGACTTTTCCAGTCCTCAATATGGTTAGATTTATTTTATTTTCACTTTCACCAGCTTCGCAACCCCTTCTGATTTTTGTTTGCAAATATTAGTGAAAGAGAATGTTTATTCATCAGAGTACTCAGATATATGCCAAACATGTAGCTAAAATTCATTTAATTACATACATGAATTTCAGCTGAAAAAATGTGTTAAATCACACAGCTAGAACACCAGGTCTTGAATATAGAACACCTAAGAGGGACAGTTAATTTATGAGCCACAGGATGTTTTGTGTTTTGTTATGTTCCTTCTCACAAAACACTTGTCAAGTAAAGGTGATTATATTTGAAAAAAAAAAGAGTTTCCTATCAAATTCTGCCAACAGAACCAGGAACAAATCAAATAATCAAATTCTGTGTAAGAAGTTTTTTTCCAGCTGTACTGGATCCATAATGATACTGATCTCAAGAGGAGTAAACAGAGATCCAAATTAGAGTTCTCAATAAACACTGAAGATGTCACTATGCCTTGTACCAAAAAATCTATTTCTTAATTTCTAGTATATTTGTGTGTCCATTATTAAATAATTTTGGTAGAAAAAAAGAATGTAAGCCTATATCTGGATTTAGGATTTCAAATGTTTCAGGACAGCATGAAAAACAGCATAAGAGGAAAAACAAACTTGGAAACTACTTCCTTCTTCATACTTCTCTCCTTTTAGAAAAAAGAAACCTCAAACTTATTTTAAAGATAACATCATTATTTAGGTGACCTTAAACTGATTAATTAAGAGGATTCAAAATAAACAGCAATGGTTTTTTTTGTTTCTTTTTTCCTAAATCATAGAACCAATCAAGGTTGAAGTGAAACCAGGAGCTGTTAAGAGTTCAACCTCCTGCTTAAAGCATGGTTGACCTTGAATTCAGCCCAGCTGCTCCAGGATGTATGCAACACTTCTACATTCATGAACAACCAGAGGTGTAGGAAAAATAGAGCTTTAAAAGCTGAAGAAATTATTCAAAATATTTATTAATTTTTCCTAAAATATAATTTTCCTAAGAGTTATAGTTGAGTAGGTTTTGAAACAAGTTTCATTTAAATAAAAAAAAAGTTTGTTTTTCTAAGCAGAGGTTATTAACATATCAGTGATTTATCCTGTAAAACTCTAGAAAGGAGAAAGATGTCATTCCTCATGACATCTCCATTTCAGAAAGTAGGTCATTCTTCATGATGTACTCAATCTGAGATGGCAAAAAATGAAGGAAGGGTAACATAAATGATTAAATATAAATATAAATCATACAATATAATACAACCAGGAAAACCACTACTCTGTGCCTACATTTACTGCTGTCATATAGTTTGTTGCTCTTGAATATGTAGCTTCTTTTTTTCTCATTTGCATCTGCTGCTGTTCACTGTGCTCCCTATAGTGAGACATATGTTTCAGTATATCATTCCTTAATATCATGATGTGACGAGTTGTTTACTATGCTTTTAGGAAGATGGAGAAATCAAAGAATGTTCACTGGCTGAAAACAAATGTCTTACTTAAAGGAAACGTTTTATGGTGTGGTAAAGATTTTGCTTGTTTGGCTTTTTTTATCTTAAATTGTACATTAAATCTTAAGAGAGATCCTGTAGTTTTTCATTTGCGCGGGATAAGGTAAATGCCTTCTGCTCTGTATTAAAATGCCAGCATCCCACTGTTCTCATCTTTATCTGTTAAGAGAACAGGTGCAAGGCATTTGTATACCAATAAGGCTCCCACGATACCTTCAGTTTGAGCGTATGAATTGATAGAAGCTTCCCTGAGTTGCAAACAGCTTTTTGTCAAATCTATTTTGGCAGGGAGCTAGCATCTTGTCATGTAGCTGTGTCACATCGCATTATACTGTACAACGTAATATCCTAGAAAAACATGCACACATGAAATCTTACCTTCATTCTAAAACTAGGCCATGCCAAGAGCCAAATCCCAGCGTTGGGCCTTGAGCACACCATGTCCCACAAGTACTTGTTAGTCTGTGCTCAAGGCTGCTTAATATAGTGCAACCTTGCAACCACAATCAGGTGATTGAGAAAGGTTGGATGAGAAGGAGATGCAGGAAACCTGCCTGGCATCTTCTCTGCTTTATGTGGGAGTGGCATTTTGATGTAGGCGCTCACTCTTGGTCATGTCTGGAGTTAGGTTACGGATGTATCTTCCTGATCCTGGTCCAGGTCTTGGGCCTGGCCCATGGGCACTGACTTACAGTGAAGAATTTCTTCCTTATCTCTAACTGTAATCTACCCTTTTTTAGTTAAAACTTGCTACCTCTTATCCTATCATTACATGCCCTTGTAAGTAGTCCCTTTCCAGATTTCTTGTTCAAAGACCTCTTTAATGGCCTCAGGGATGCCTGCTCACTGAGGAGTTGCCTGTCCATCATACCTGATACTATTCTATAAAACTTTCTCTCCAGCTCGATACCATATGGGATACCAAGGGAACGTGTGCTTCTGCCAGCTTCTGCTCTGCTGGCCTCCCTTACACTTGGATCCCAGTTTCGTGCCCAGTTTTGCCATTCCCTGATGTCTAATATCATGTACAGTTTCTGTCTTTAAAAGTGGGCAAAAATTTAATATTTTTGGTACTTAATGTCAAATATTAAAACTGAGAAATAATATAATGGCTATAATAACATAACTTCCATAAGAAAAAAGATGTATCATAATATTTGCATTTTTAAAATAAAAAGGAGTTTTATAATTAGACAACACTGATGCAGAACCAGTCTACTTATATCCCAAAATAACTTTATCTTGCTACATTGAGTAAACCAAGCTTGCTCACTGAATAATGAAGAACAAAGATGACTGAAAATGATATGCTGGTTCTTAGTCCTGTGGAGACATAAGGAGGTATGTAAAGGAAAAGTCACAGTAATAGTTGCATTCTGCATCTCTGATATATGCAAGATTATGTATCAGAAGCTCACCCATTACATTAATAGCTGAGCAGCATGTCAAGCAAGAGAAAATGTAGTTAGATTTTCTTTTTAAATTATAAGGTTGAGAATGAATTTATGAATTTTTAGTGCTCCAGCTGTTATCTTCTCTAGATTCTGTATGCTGTTTGTTTAACTGTTCATAAAACTTCTGGAAGTTCTGAAGGTAAGGAGGAAGGGGAAGAAAAATGGAAGCAATCAAAGCATATTGGGAAGATGGTAGTAAACCTGATATTTAAAAGCATTAATAAGATGGTTCAGGTAATTAGGTTTGTCAAATTATTATTGATTCCTGGAAAAAAACCATAGAGTACTGATTCTTGTTAATAGAAAAAATAAAAATTAAGCACTAGAAGCTTTTCTGGTGACAATCAATAGCATTTATAATAAATAGATCCTGTTACACCAAGACAGTGTCATTTTTCATTGGATTAACAATATCATTAATAATAATATTGGTGCTGGTATAATAAACTTCCGTAAAGCACTGTAAACATTTTCACACAACACTTTGACTTGGAGGAAAAAAAAAAAGGCAGAACATTAAATACATGAAATCAATACAGTACACACTACATTATTTAAAATATTAAATAGAATAGTTCAGATCCTGAAAATGAACACTCGGTGTATTATTTTCTGTACAATTACTCATTGAGATCTATCTAAATAATTATTTTCAATTTATCTCTCAGAAGAGGTTGGCTTTTGGATGATATGACTACTGAGTGATCTATAATGAAAACATCTTGCCAGTCCAGACCGGAGTTTTTTTACACTTGAGCAGCACAGACCATGTAAATTGCAACTGCAATCTTGTAAGAATGAAGTATGTAAGACTTATAACATTTTGGATACTACTTTGAGAAGTGACTGAAAATCTCACAGGTTTAACAGTAAATTGCAACTCAATGGAGCACCAGTGAAAACAAAGGCAATATGACCATATTGAATTGATGACGTCACCCAACTACTGCTTTGGAATACCTACATAATTTTTAACAATGTGAATTTAATAATTAATAATAATAATAATTGTCCTTGTTATTGTTATTGTTATGTCACTGTGTTTATTACATCATCTTCAATTCCTGACTTTAAGTAAAGAGCACTAGTAGCTGAAATTATACCTCTGAAAATATAATTTCTGAAAGCTTTTTTTTCTCCTCTTTACAATCCTTTCCCTAAACAGACCACTTTAATACAGTACTTCATAATATTTGTCATCAAATATTTCACTTTGAGTTTCATTGTGTTCCACGTATAAAAAAGACAAACATGGAGATAAATAATAGCAGAGACAGGGAAAGTTTTGAAGGCAGCTTAACAGAAAAATGTAATCCACCAAAATCTGGAATGATTCGGAGAGCCACTGAGCTAGAAAGGTACAGAGACAGTGTTACACATAACCCGAGCTGCAGAAACATTTCCTTGTGTGTTAACGATATCAATATCGCACGGCAAAACAGAAAGGAAACTGGTGGCTGGTGACCAGGGCATGCAAGAAGCATCTATGTGTGCTTCAGTGTGTCACACTGAAGGTTTGTTCCTTTTTGTGGTATTCAGAAGAACACGAAGTCTTTTCACAGTGTCTCATGCTGGAACACTGCAGAATTGCAAACAGAACTAACTTGCCCGGGTTTCTAATGGGAGATGAAAGATTATGAAGAAAAACCTTCTAAGCTGAAAGTTAAGCATGTTACGACACACCATGCAAAGTAGCAAAGTGTTGTTAATACCAGGGGAGTGTCCATTTGCCACTTTGGGGAAAAACTGGTAGAATGTGATTTCTGGCAGTGGGAGGACAGCTCCACCTCCACTCAGAGACCTGCAACTGTAGAACACTTTAGTGCCCTGGTGCCCTTCACACATGATAGAGAAATCTCTGCCTGATGAGGCACCACAATAGGATAGACCTGAATCAGGTGTGCATCTGCACGGGGGAAGTGGTAGGTGATGGCTGAGGAGGGCCACAAAGATGCAGTACCTCTCCTATGAAGATAGGCTGAGAGTTAAGCTTGTTCATCTTAGAGAAGGCTTCGGGGCACCATTATAGTGGCCTTCCAGTACCTGAAAGATGCCTATAAGAAAGCTGGGAAGAACTGTTCATGAGGGCATGTAGCAATAGGATGAGGGGTGATGGTTTTAAACTAGAAAAAGAAAGATTTAGGTTAGATATTACGAAAAAAATCTTCGATGTGAGGGTGGTAGATCACTGGAACACGTTGCCCAGAGGAGATGGTGGAGAGACTGGTGGGGCTTGTCCAGCTCTCAGACTATTTTTCTGTGATGCTCATCCATCCAGGCACCACTGAAACTGCCAGAGGAGATCCTGAGAGTAAAAAGGACCACTCTTAAATTTCAAGGCCTGTGTGCATTTGAACTCAGGTGGTGTTCACAGTAACAACTTTGAAAATACTCAGGGATAGGAACACAGACACAATGGACAAGCAAAAATCAGCGATTTCCTACTCTGTGCAGTACTTGGGACTTGAAGCTTTTATGGTGACAGGTCAGTGAGTAGTATAATTATGCCTGTCCTACAGGCAGGAGAAAAGGCTTTTAAATTTCTTAAAGCACTTTCTGAAGTTCCTTAAATGGGTAAATATTCTTAAAATTTCAACTAACTTTACTGATGTTTTGAGGATATTCTCAGCAATGAGGAGGTACATAATTGAAGTTAGATAATTTCCATGCCTGTTTACATTTTGCTTCAGCACCTTTGCTTTATCACAGCTGCGTCTTTCTGTCTGACATGTTAACTAGTGGATTTTTAAAAGGCATGTTATGGCACATTTTTTTAACACAGCATATCACATTCATTTTGCTAGTCACTTCTTGAATTATTCACACAGAATGACAGCATATATTCCATCATATTGAAAAAATTGCAATAAATATGTGGCAGAAAATCATAGAATCATAGAATCATGGAATGGCTAGAGTCGGAAGCGACTCCCAGGGGTCATCCAGTCCAACCCCTCTGCAAGAAGCAGGGACACCCCCCAACTAGATCAGGTTGCTCAGGGCCTCATCCAACCTGGCATTGAACGTCTCCAGGGATGGGACCGCCTCCCTGGGCAACCTTTTCCAGTGCTCCACCACTCTTACAGTAAAGAACTTTTTTCTAATATCCAATCTAAATCTTCCTCCCTCTATTTTGAAACCATTACCCCTTGTCCTGTCACAACAGGCTTTACTGAACAGCCTCTCCCCGTCTTTCTTGTGGACCCCCTTGGGGTACTAGAAGACCCCTATAAGGTCTCCCCAGAGTCTCCTCCAGTCTGAACAGCTCCAACTCTCTCAGCCTGTCCTCATAGGAAAGGTGCTCCAGCCCTCTTATCATCTTTGTGGCCCTCCTCTGGACCCTCTCCAACTGGTCCATGTCCTTCTTATGTTGGGGGTGAATACGCTCCTGAGTTTCTTTTCAGGAAGAAAAAAAAAATTCTCCATTATATAAAACTGTAGAGATCAGCCATTGAAACAAGGAATTACTTTTTTCTCTTTCAACTGTTTTAGCAATTTGTAACACAAGACAATAAATAAATGGGTAATGCATGTTGTTTAAAAAAAAAGCAATGAGGTGATAGCCTATGAATTTTTTTATTCTCCAGTAAAATCCCATACAACTAAAAGGAACGAATTGAGAAGCATAAAAGGTCATGCCTAAACTAGTTGAACATCATAAAGAACATACCTAATAAAAAGAAAAAAAAAATTGATAACCTAATTTTATCATTAAAGATTATACAGCATTATTAAATTAAGTTTCAAATTAATTTGCTCACTACAGAACTATACATTTGAAATTGGACCTTTTTTAATGGCACAATAACTTATGCTTTTTGTTAGATAACTTTAATGTAAATAGTAAACATTAACAACAAAGTTAAGCGTTTTATTCACCGGTAGCAACTGCAAAAGTTTGTCTCCATTTTAACCCTAAATTTTATAAATTTGGTATTTTGCTTTTATTCCATTGTGACATCTAAATCCACTCTGAATGGAGTGAATGTCTTCATATTGTTAACTGAGGTTTAATCATTCAAATTGCTCTGATTTTTTTTACACTGGGGCACAAGTGAAAACAATTTCATTTGAATTCCAAGGGAGGGGAAAGTGCCACCAAGTTTCATCTAATCCTCAAGTTTTATTCTGCATTTGCAGTTTTTCCTCATTCATCACTTACTCTTTTATTGAGGTACTTAAAAATCTCATAACTTCCTCACATGTAGTGAAGTAGTTCTCAGTAGAACACCACAAGAAGAGTTCTGATAAACAATGGAGAAGAAAAAACAAAATGTAACTGATAATAACATCCACAGAATAGTATAATTTGCTTTTCTGTCCTATTTGGTTGAGAACTACTGGTTTATTTGGCACATTAAAATCTTGGGAGTGTTATGTTTACTTTAGGGATGAAACCAAACGGAAAATAAATATTGAGGAAACACATGTGTAAATAAGGGGATGAATTTACTTATCTTCCCCCAGTAGTTCTTTGTGAGAAAATAATATTACGTAGTGTTAGATATATTCAAAAAAGAACAGAATGTTATATTTCTTTGGAAATACATGAATACATATTATTTCATTCTGAAAGTGACATTCTGAAATAACTTGAAATATGTTTATATCTGTACTTTTATATAGAATTATTAAACTATTCTATAAAATAAAAGAGAACAGTAACTATTTCTATAAAATATGAACATATTAAATTTTAAACATGCTACAGAATAAATAGTTCATTGTATCAATTTTATATTATAACTTTTGTATGTTAAAAAATGTTGGGTTGGGATCTTCATGAGAGGAGAAAGACTAATTGATTTTTATAAAAAGCATTTCCTGTATCCCCATTAGGCATCCATCCCAACACAACAGGAAATCTATTTCACTGAAAATTCACTGTTTACTGGGTAGTATTTCTTGTTGAGAAATCTCTAAAAAAGAGCATTTAGAATATGGATTTCAGCTGGAGACGTATTGCTAAATATGATTCCCTTTTGTGAATAATTGTTCAGAGTTTGTTTAATCTTCTTACATTAATATGGCTCCTTTTAAATTTTAAATAAAGGCCATTTCCCCTTCATTCTCAGCTGTATATTGACCATAGGATGCCAAGACCTCACTCAGAGAAAATACTGTCTACATGTGTCTACATTTTATCGATTGCACCTTCAGCAACTTTGCCCACAGCACCAAGCTGTGTGGTGAGGTCAACATGCTGGAGGGAAGGGATGTCATACAGAGGGACCTTACAGGATTAAGAGATGGGCACATGTGAATCACACGAAATTCAACAAATCCCAGTGCAAGGTCCTACACATGGGACAGTGCAGTCCCGAGTGCAGCTACATGCTGGGCAGAGAATGGAATGAGAGAGCCCTTAGCAGAAGGACTTGGGGCTCAATGTGAGTTGGCAACACATGCTTTCAGCCCAAAAAGCAAACTGTATCCTGGGCTGCATCAGAAGTTTAACCAGCAGGTGAAGGAAGGTTGATTCTGCCCTTCTGCCCTGCCCTCATGAGAGTACCTGTTGTACCAGTACTACAGTACTAGTACAGAGAGTTCCAGCTCTGGGGCCCTCATCAAAAGAAGGATGTGGAACTGTTGGATCAAGTCCATAAGAGGGCTATGAAGATGATCAGAGGGCTGGAGCACCTCTCCTATGAAGATAAGGCTGAGAGAGTTAGACTTGTTCAGACTGGAGTAGAGAAGGCTTCTTATTTCAGCCTTCAAGTACCTGAGTGGGGGCTACAGGAAGAATGGAGATGGACTGTTTACAAGGGTGTGTAGTGACAGGATAAGGGGCAATGGGTTCAAATTAAGAGTAGATTTAGGCTAGAGATAAGGAATAAGGTTCCAGTCCAGGGACACGCACACACCCAGTCTGACACCCAGTCCCCTCACAGCCGTCCCCTCAGCAGCTGGCACTTAGTACCAACAGCACTAACACATAGGATAGAGAATGAGATTACACATAGTTAAGAAAAAGATTTAATGAGACTAATGAGAATACAGGACAGGCTGTGGTGATTAGATGCAGGGCTTCGCTAGACAAGTATACTGGCCAGCTCCTATTATCATGCAATCAACCCTGATTTATACCATTTTCTGTCTATTCCTCTTTTGTTCCTCCCTGCTCTCCCTCCCCTGCACACTGCCCCATGGCTTGCACACTCTCACCAACCCCCTCCAACATCCTGGACCCCTCAGGTTTGCATCCTGATCCTCTGCAAAGTCCTTGCCTGCAGTTTCTAGATTGCTTGTCAATTAGTGTGACTGACCAGGTTTGGTTTTGGTTACTTTGTTAATGTTAATTAGCCAGTCTTTCTGTCTGTATATCTGTCTTCTTCTTTTATCATCCTAAATGAAAAAAATAAACATTTTTATAGCCTATGTATCCATACCAATTAGTGACCCTGACCAGGTTTCTTCTTTTCATGACCTCCCATATTGATTCTTGGTCAGGCTTTGTGTGTTCTGCCTGTGGCTTCTTTGACCAGATACTCTTAGTAAAGCAGACGCTCTGCTTTTGCACATTCTTATAGCCTTTATTAAGTTATATGCAAAATAACAGAAGATATCAATCTCTTGTATTTTCTGTTTCACCGGCATAATGAACAACAAATATATTTCTGTATAGTTTTCTCATATATAGTTGGATCCCCAAAGCTCTAAGGTTATTTACCTTTTGTTCTCTGTTTTTTTTTGTTGTTGTTGTTCTCAACATTATTGTTTCATCAAATATGTCCCTTAAAATATATAATGTACATATCACAAGTTGTTAATAATATACATATTTTTTCAATTTCAGATGTCATATTTAATTGAGAAAAACAGATAAATTAGAGTATGTTAGAGATAATAAAACTATGATTTTAATGTAAGCTATGGGACAGGCTATCCACAGATATAAATAGGCATTGCTCCACTGACTTTATTGGTCTGCGCCATAAAATCCTGTCCCCTGCTTGTACAGCCTTGCCTTGCTTTATTGTTTTAGAACTTTGATGAGGTGTATTAATACAATAGAGTTATGCCCATGAGGTGTTCAGCTTTCTGTGCTTTTATTGGAATGAAGCAGTGTTGCTGGAATGGATTGATTACATCAAATGAAGAGATGATTATATCAGCATTTCATTCCTTGGTGATTTCTTTTTTATCAAAATAAAAAGATCCATGCATTTACATTCATCTCAGAAAAGAAAGCCCAATCAACACAAAGGTCTTCTGGGTATTAGATTCCATGTTGTAGCCCCAGAGATACTTTGATCACTCTAAAAAGGCAGGATACACGCAAGTTTAGCTACTTGCTATTGGTCAGAAATTAGAAAAGAAAGTAGCTTTGAGGCCATGGCAATAAAACTAAAATATTACTTATTTCTCTACCAAGCATCTGGTACTTTAAGTTGTTATTGATGTGGATCAAAAATGATGAGGCTCATCCGTCTTAGTAGGCATATCACCAGGAGCACTGACTTTATCTTCTTCTGAATTTAATTTCTAATACTTACAGAATTTGTGCTTGACTTACTAGTTTGCCTTTTTGCCTTCAAGCGTGTGTTCCTGATTCTGATTCAGAAGTTCAGAATCACAGGAAAGCAACTTCCTAACATATTTAAGCTGTGCCCAGAAAGGACATATGGAAAAAATCTATTCCCAGTTATTACTTTCCTTAAGAAAAAATATCAAAAAACAAACAACAAAAACTTTTGTAGTTCTAAAAGATCTCAAAAAGTTCTCAAAAAAAGTAAAAAAGTGTTACACTTTTCAGACAGTGACTTGCATTATATAATTAGCTAGCAACATCATGAGCAATCTTAGAGACATCAATGTCCTGAATTTATATAATCCAGTTGTAAATGCACAAATTGCACTTCCAGAGAATTTATTTAAAAGCACTGATGAATTTTCATGAATGGATCATCAAATAGTCTTTAAGTGTTCTTTAAAGAACGACTTTTAAACTGGAAAAATTCTTTAGTATTTGGACAAAAAAAGCACAAAAATGTCTCAAATATCCTTGCTTTCCAAACTTTTCTTTCCACCTTATCACTCTATCACATAAATTTGATTTTTTAAAGGTTACTTCTTCTTTTAACACTTTCTGTTTCACTCAATGTATCATAAAGCATTTATCTTTATATTTAAAAAATTACATATTGTATTTGAAACAGTAGGTTTAAAACAGAAAGAAAAAACTATGAAAGAACTTTAACTATTAGGTTAACATAACTGAAGTTTGCATGGATAAGAAAAAGTTTTTCACAGCTTTATATGTGGGAAGTCTGCCATGGACCATGTTGTCTTGCCTTTCTTCACTTATCTTTGCTAATAATTATGTTTGTAAACTGAGTAGGATCAAATAACAGTAACATTAATACCCAAAATCAAAATTGAAACCCTCAGCACACATGAAAAAAATCACCAGTGATCCTGAGATTCTTCCCTGCTCTTTTCTACTCCCACCTGTTTTTTTGAAGGCTTTGAAGAACTTATTACAGTTCAGAGTGACTAACAGGGAACCCCTTCTGAGACCCAAAAGGTGCATCGTCTTTTAATTAGTGAAATTCTTCTTCTGTCCCCAGAGAAATCTGATGAGGAAAATGAACTGACTCTCTGCAGATTTCACAGTCCCTTAGGGTTTTAATAAGCAGTACTTGAAAGTCTTTCTTTCTTCGTAAGTTCTATTATCAAATTAACCTTGCCACCTTAACAGTCCTTATTTTTTAATTGCATTTTTATGTCTTGCAGGGATTTAAATAAGATGAATTTATATCTCAGCTTTTTCCATCTTAACAACATTCTTGATATTTCCCTTAATCAAAGAAAAAGTAGGGATCTAAAAACCTGTCACCTGAAGTAGCTCAGTCTGCCTATAGACCGGCAGAAGCAGGAGGCAGGCATAGGCAGAGTCACTTACCTCACCATCAGATGTGAATACAATAATTAGAGATAAGTGTAAAGAAGCTCATTTTCACCATCATTTGTCCATGGCATTTGCACATATAATTTGCTCGTGGTTGAATAGAAGACAGGGCTGGCCTACAAGCACTCCTTAATAGCTAGCTAGTATGCATTATTTATTATCATTTTCCAATTTATTGATGCTCGTTTCGCTGCCTTAGTGACTCCCTTTCTCTTCTACAACCATCTGTCATGTCCCACCAGGCAGGCAAACCAGACAGGTCAGTCCTGTCTGTCCCTTGCCAGCAGATTGATAGATAAACTTTAAAATTAAACTTTTCTTCCTTACCCCCAAGGCCCAGGTAAACTAGGTAAGCTGGGAGAAGTGGTGGACAGGCAGGAATGCTGCGCTGCCATTCAGCGAGACCTGGGCAGGCTGGAGAGCTGGGCAGTGAGGAACCAGGTGAGAGTCAATAAAAGCAAGTGTAGGGTCTTGCACCTGGTAAGGAACAACCACAGGTATCAGTACAGGCTGGGGGATGACCTGCTGGAGAGGAGCTCTGCAGAGAAGGACCTGGGGGTCCTGGTGGATGACAGGTTGACCATGAGCCAGCAGTGTGCCCTGGTGGCCAAGAAGGCCAATGGGATCCTGGGGTGCATTAAGAGGAGTGCAGCCAGCACATTGAAGGAGGTGATCTTCCCCATCTACTCTGCCCTGGCCAGGCCTCACCTGGAGTCCTGTGTCCAGTTCTGGACTCCCTGGTACAAAGTACAGGGATCTCCTGGAGAGAGTCCAACGGAGGCCACAAAGATGATTAAGGGCCTGGAGCATCTCTCCTGTGAGGAAAGGCTGAGTGAGCTGGGGCTGTTCAGCCTTGAGAAGAGAAGACTGAGAGGGGATCTCATCAATGTTTATAAATATTTGGAGTGTGGGAGGCAAAGGGAGATGACCAACCTCTGGGGACAGGACAAGGGGCAATGGTCACAAGTTGGACCACAGGAGTTTCCACACCAATATGAGGAAGAACTTCTTCATGGTGAGGGTGACAGAGCACTGGAACAGGCTGCCCAGGGTCGTTGTGGAGGCTCCTTCTCTGGAGACATTCAAGACCAGTCTGGACGTGTTCCTGTGAGATTTAATCTAGGTGATCCTGCTTTGGCAGGGGTGTTGGACTTGATGATCTCTCAGGGTCCCTTCCAACCCCTACAATTCTGTGATTCTGTGAAACCCTCTCTTAACTAGTGTCTTTTAACAATCACACTGGTGAGATTCACTTCTGTAATCCTCTGTGCAGTACTCAGGAGTAACTGCAGTTACCCAGGAGCTCCAAGCAAAGCACAACTTTACCTAAAAGCCAGTATGATTATAGAGTTTGCAAACAAACCCTCAGCACACTGTCTATTCGGATTACAGTTAGTAGAACTTGGCAAGACTGAAAATGCTGTTCCTGTGGTGTACTGAGATAAGGTTAGAAATTGAGAGAGAAAGAGAGAGATTGAGAAAGAGAGGAGAAGAGAAAAAATAAGAAGATATCACCACCCAGGTATCTTGCGTCGATTGTCATAAAGAACTTGCTTCACCTCTGCAAGTTCTGTTTTCTTACAAGACAGGTTATTTGAGAGAAACCCACTCATACCAGTTCCCACAAAATGGTATTTGGAGAAATATAACATCTTACAAATAATCAGCCAACCCTTAATTACTTTTTCTCCACTGACAGAAATTTTAGTAATTCTGCTGCTATTACCTAGGTCATCTCTACTTTTCATGGTTACCAGTGGAGTTAGTTACGAAAACATTACTGTCCTCTACTTCACAAAGATCCCTCAATGATCCCCTTCAGCTGTCTATCACAGTTGTCTGTTTTCCACATAAATTCCCTCAACCCCCTCTCGCAGCTCATCTGCAAGCATGGCGCTGTCAGTGAATTCATCAGCATCTCACATTGTTAACTGTCACATCCTGCAGTCTTCCACATGCTGTTCAGCAAGACATTTATTTCTGGTCTTACCTATCATACATCTAGCACCACACTCTAGATATGAGCAAGTTATTCCATGACATTTTTAACCTTTCCAGTTCATCTGCTTTCCCCAAACCATCTTTCTTAGGTTGCATTGTTCTGAATTCTTCCCATATGCCTTTCCAACACTGGTCTTGAAACACAAGTATATACATCTGTTGTGTTTGTGGGTCTTCTTGTTTGCATCTGTCCAGGCTATTTGCTTAGATCCCTCTGTGACCTTTGTTTTCAACCTTAATTTTAAAAAAATTACAAACTCTTTAAATCCTTCCATCTATTATCTCTTTGGGACAGCCATCTCCTGCTCTGCCTGTCTCATGAGATGTAGCCAAAAGAATTTAAACTAACACCAATGACTTTCCTAGTTTAAAATCAATGCTTTTCCAGCTGACACCAATATGTTTTTCATTAGGTATTTTAATATTTTAATATGGAATGACGTTTTTTCGTTTATTGACAAACCTGGAGTTTTTCACACAACTTTGTCTTACTCCTTACATTACTTTTCTTTTTGTTTGCCTGAATGTTTTTATTGTTGAACTGTCTTCTTGACTGCATTATCTTCCCTACCTTTGGAACATGTTGCAGTCATTACTGAATCTCTTGAACATCTAGGCTGATATACTCCAACAGACTCAACATTGCATATTGACTGTAACAAGCAAGTTTCATGCTTCTGCATTGATCCATCAGAAGCCCTATTATACTTCTTCAAAAAATACACATCTAAGATTACAGTTTCTAAGATTACATATCATGCATCCTAGATACAGATTGGTGAACGAACCCAAAATAAACATGTGGCTTTTCTGCCTATTGGACTATTATCTTTATATCTTATTATCTGTCATTTACTCTATAAAAAAATAAGTCAGAAGGATATCACTTTAAAATTGCCAGTTTCTCACAACTAACTAAAAAGGTGCCTGTGTTGAAAAGGTCAGAAAAACTTTGGAGTGTCTACTGTTAGGTGAGATGAAATTCATGCAAAGGGGTTTTCTGTAGCATGATATGATTTCCAAAAACATCTAATAAATTAATCACATTTCAAAGCAAAACTTTACACATTCCTTAATGTGAACACAAAATCACTCTTCCCTGTGAGTAGCAAGTGGAGTCTAGAAAGATAAAACTGTGCTATTTCCTAGCCCTGCAAAATTTTATCTTTCAATTTTCTACATGAATACAACAACTAATTTGGAACTAAGTGTGTCTAAATGATTAGCAGTGAGTCTGTAGTTATAATGAACTGGACCAAGGTTGTTTTCAAATAGTATAGGGGAAATAAATAAATAAATACTAAAAGGTGGGGGGGTGGGGGTTCCACAATAAAATAAATCAAAGTGTTTTTTAACAAAATGAACATTTTTAGTTTACATAATATTTATGTAAACTAATATCCAATGATTCATATTGGAATGAGACAAGGTGGGTGCAAAATTTTGCTAATAATTACAGTCTTTCAGCATTATACATAAGCAGTCATGCACAGCCACTGAATATTTGTCAGCATTTCTGACAATTGTAATATACGCAAAGATTTATTAATGCTTATCAGAATTCTGGCTCACCTTCTCATCTTCTCTATACTCTTTATAAGTATATTTATACAGGATTTTACAAACATTCTCATCCTCTGCTATGTATAAAAAAGTAGGCAAGAATTAATGGTTCAAAAATCAATGACCTATGGTTAACACTGTTGAAAATATTTTTTTTTTTCACTGTCTAGCAAATGTAAGCAGAATGAAACCTGGCAATTTTCATGAGATGAAGTATTATGGAGGGAATTTTGAACTTCTCATTAAAATTTATGATCATATTTGATTCAGTTTGATGCATATACATGAAATTAAGATATGAATTATTTATTTTTTTTTGAAGGGTGCTCCATTTTAGAAGTCAATAATTGGTTCTCAGGTGAATAAACTGTAAGGCCAAGGGCTAAAAACTTGTCCCAAAAAGACATCTGAATTATCGTTGAAGAAAATGGAGTTCATTCCTATTAGACCTCTTATTGTGCAGGTAAAATTATTTGCTTTTCCATTAATGAAAGAATAACTACCGATAAACTAATAATTAAATTCCTCTCTGTATGCAGTTGCTAATATTTTAATTTTACATCTTTCTTAGAACTCATAAATGTTTCTATTTAATTCCTGAAACATATTTTATTTCTCCTATATCTATGCCTTTTTCACCCTTTGCCACAATAAATTTTAGCAACTGTTATGAACAAACATACCTTATTAAATCATGTTACATGAACTTTTCATATTTTTCAGGCTTTTTCACTAATTAAATGTACTTTAATGAATTTAATTAATTATATTGTAAAAGCAACTTGCACTTGAAATTTGCTTAAAAAAAATAGAAGTAACTCTAATTACCTTATACTACATTGGTTTGCCTTCTTATTTGAGGAAAAACAAGAAAGATATTTTAAAAATTAATTCAAGACACATTTTATTATACATAAGTAATGCTAAAGGAACTAAAATTTTCACTAAAAATATAATACACATCCCACAGTTTTCAAACTAATGTGTCCTACTTTCTCCCGGATGCTTTACACTCTTCAGTGGGAAAATATCTATAACACATATGCATACATAAAGGTAAATAAGTAAATATTTTTTTATTACTTAGAATTACACAGTTTCTGTCTAAAACAGTAACAGTCTGTACAGAAAGGGAACTGTCTAAGTATTTGTATTATGTACAAAATTATTCACAAAATGAAATGATAGTCTCAGTCTATGAAGTACACATAAACACATGTATCTAAACACTAAATAATGTAACGATTTGCATTCCAGGCATCTCTACCTTATTTAGAAGATAAAATACACAATCCCTTTCAAAGCACTAGAATATTTCTCTGCATTCCTTGTTCTTAAACATTAACCAGCAAGTATTCTACGTATATGCGACTATCAAATTACAGCTTTAACCATTTTTAAATGCATAATGAAATCTCCAGAAATCACATAAATAGAACCCCCCTAATATTTTCCATCAAGTATATAAGCAATCCCTGTTTTGTTTTGGTGTTGGTTTTTTTTTTCCTTATTTGCCCTTTTCAAGAAGAAAAATTAAGTAAAGTTTTAAAAATTTTTGGTAAACAGATTTTGCATTGTTTTGATTAGGGTAAAAAAAAAGAAGAAGCTCTTGAGGTTGAGATTGAAAGTTAACATTCTCTAATTGGACCATTTGTTTTGTCTATAACTGTCCTTAAATGTTTGATATCATGGTAGCTAAGCAGTGAACTGTTCTCACTGGGGCTATTATTATCTTCTGTCTACTGTTTTTTGGGAGCTGAAGATCAATAGTATGAACCATCATTCTTTGTGCAAACTCAAACTTGCACTGTCAGAGTAAAATATGATTTACCTCCACCAAGTTAGAATCACAGGTGGTTCTCCAAACTAAATCAATATCAGGACTCTTAGAGTCATCAGCAGTGTAGGATTAGATCTATGATGATAGATTGCAAAGAGATGGGAAGCTGAAAATCTTCATTACCCCTCAACTTCCAAAAAAATGAATCATGGAAAACAGCTATGTGCAGCATGACACTAACCAACCTACCAACAAACTAACCAAAATACCAAAACTTTTTTTTTTTTTTCTCCTGAACTGCCGTTTTTGTATCTGCAAAATATGGTTCTGAAAATCCTATTCTGGGTTACTTCAGTTTTCACATAATTCTCCTTTCCATTTTAGCATATCTATATATTTTCTTTTGTCTGGCTTTACCAAAGCTTCTGGAATAGTTCTCAGATTACAATAGCTATGTCTAGTTCTTTGACTAGTTTCCTGCGTAAGGAAATGCAGTCTTCCTACAATGCAAGAATCCTGCAGAAAAGTTACAGTCTGCAATCAGACACTGTATGTAATCTTGGAGGTATAATATGTAACACTGATATTTCCTAACTTATAGCTGTAGCACTAGAACTCTCATTTGAATAGTTTGTATTATTTTTATCAGTGAAATAACTTTGCCACAGATCTAAATCTCTACACACCTCTGATTTCACCTTTCACTCTGCTATTCTCCCTGTCTGTTCACTATTCTATGGGTAATTTTTCTTTTATTATACATTAAAAAACCCTCATAAATTTAAATTAACTTATTCCTTTGTCTTTTATATCTGCTATCAGAATTCATGTTAGTGTATTTCCACAAAAAATGGAAATATGAATATCAGTTTCCTATTTCACTAATAGATGCATCATCGAAAGGTGGACTTATGCCTTCATATGTATTTTGTATTGTCACTTCAGTCAATGTTTTTAAATGAGGCACCATTTTCTGTGTTTCTTAAATTTCTGTATTAGAAGTTATAGCAGGAAGCAAGTTATTTTTCATTCCTGACATCTTTAAAAATAAACCCAGGAAATTAGAGAAGAAGCATAAAGCTCTGAAATTTAAAATTTCCTACAAAAGCCTCCTTTAAGTTTGAGACTTTTTCTGTAATAAACACACAAACAGTTTTGGTATGATAGTTCATTTCATTTTTAATTTGTTGATGAAATGTCAGGCAAACTAAATCACAGCATATTTTCTAAAGAAAATGTCATACATTCTGTTTTATTAAATATGTCTAATGCAAAGAATGATATTTTGATTGATCTATGTATGCATTTTTACTAGATGGCATTCATATGAACAAATTATTCCATTAAGTGAAGCTAATTAATTTGTAATAATTTCTAATATAGTTCCAGAATACATCTTAGTACACTGATTCTTATCTTCAAAAAGCTAGAATATTTATGTTATAAAAGAGAGAAAGCTTGCTGCTTATATCATAATTTTGGGAAGATAAACACACCAAAAAAACAAAAAAAAATTCTCTAAACAAGTCTTTTAAAAGGCTGTAGTCAACTGGAAATACCTACAGGTTTTCAATCTGGGTTCAGTATCTACCTGTTGAATCAAAAGAAGTTTTTGGCATGTCGTAACTACAAATTTATACCTTCCTTTTCTAGACAGAAATTTTTTGTTAATACATTAAGATTTTTTCCTTCAAGTTAAACAGCTACTTGATTCTTCCATGATCAAACTTATGCAGATATTTGAGTGGCTGCAAAGAAAAAGCTCACAGCTTCATGCAGGACCAGTTAACCAGTAAATGCAACAGTAATAGTGAGGCAGAATCTAGCCATTCCTCCTAGCCCATGCTTACAGCTGAAAATCCTTTTCAGTTACTTAAATTCTAAGGGGTTTTTGGCAGTTGACTGAAGGGATTTTTTTTTTTAGGATCTTTTACTCCTTAGTCTTGATTCAGAAGAAAAATAAATTTCTGCACTCCTCAACTAATCAGGTTATCACTGTAATTTTTCTCCTCTGATTTTTTCTTTTTATTTCTTCCACAGGAGTGAAAGATGGTTAGGGATCTGCCAACTTTATAGAGTTAACAGAAATAAGTATGAAAACATGTCTGATCCATCTCTCTCCATAAATTTTTCTCAAGGACTTCTAGGGTAAAATGTAGCATAAATCATGACCATATAAAACCTTTATTGTTACTACAGACTGTGTCAATTATGTAGTTATGTTTTAATTTTATTTTTAACTTAACCAAATATTTACATATCGTGTTTCTTTTTTTCATTTGTAGCTAAAAACTTAACAATGAAATGCTTGCTAACTGCTAATGCCTGGGGCTGGGATAGGGGAACATTTTATTTTTTTTATCCTTTTTCTCAGGGACTGCAAAGGATTCTGTTGTGCTCACATGCATCACAAGTTCTCATGGGACTTCATAAAAAGTAATTTTGTCAGTCTTCATGTTCAGAAAGCATACAATACCATTAGGAAGGTTATTGAAGTTGTTTGGTGCGGTATGAAATACAATTCTTAGTGTGTAGGTAACCACAGATTCTCTATGAGCATTTTATCTAAGCCATTTTTTGTGGCTGTGAAATTATTAGAAGAGACAGGGCATGCAAGACAGATGTTCTGAATAAGTTTCCCCTTAGATAAATTTGAAAGGGCTGTATGCCAGTTGTTCCAAACTTCTTTTTACATTGAGGTTTTCTCTTTTTCTTTTCTAGATCTCAAACACGCAGAGCGGTGTTCGTATCAGGGAGAGGAAAGCAGTTTATTCTGTACTGCTCTGTTACTAATGCAATGCAGTATAGAAGATGTCTAAGTTGATTAGTTAGGTCACATGCATAGATCACCTACGTCATCTGCTTTAATTGGCCTATCCAGAATACTGATTACACTAATTGTGTTTATCACCATCTTGATACTGAAATTTATGATTAATTTTTTAAAGTTAGCATAAAACCTGTTTAGATTTATTTTGGTCATTTTATGTTTGCAAAAGTAAAAGAAAAGAAAATCATTTTATGATTAATCAAAATTGTAGAAGTGGAGTCAAAATGGAATGCTCCAAAGAAGTAGGCTAATACAGCAGACGCCACTGTCAACCAGAGCTTTACAAACACTTTTCAGCAAGATATGTAAGCAAAGATGCCTTGGAAAATGTAGTACTGATGCCTTTTCTTTCCCCCCAAATTTCAGGCTGTTTTTGTAGGATCCAAGGGCAATTTATGTGGACAGGTACTTCAGGGGCCTGTAGTCTAGCCTCCTGCTCAAAGCCGGGACAGCTCTGAGGTCAGACCAGGTTACTCAGGGTTATGTTCAGGTGGGTCTTGAATACCTCCAAAGACACAGACAGTGTGATCTCTCTAAACAACCTGCTGCACTGATCAACTCTCCTCATGAGCAAAACGTTTCTCAGAACATCTGAAATTTGTTTCAAATTAATATCTGTTGTGGTTTCACCCCATTTGAGAGCTGAACACCATGCAGCTGCTCTCTCTAAAATGCTGGAGGTGAAAAGAATAAAAAAAAAAAAAAACCCAAACAAAAAAAAAACAAAGGAAGACAAACCTCACAGGTTGAGATAAGAACAGTTTACCGGGACAGTAGAGAGAGATAACAATTATAGGACTTTATAATGAAATAAATGAAAATGGTCATACAGGGTATAATTTCTCACCAAACTGCACACCCCAGGCCGTACAGCTCAGAGCCATCACAGAACCGGATCACCCCCAAAACTGCACATCCTGAAGCTGTGCCCCTCTCCCCCAACAACCACGCTTTATACTGAGCATGATGTAATTGCAATGGAATACTCTCTTTGGCTGGATTGGTGTGATGTCACCTGGTGTGGAAAACAGCCCGGGCCAACTCAGGTCACCTGTACTGGCTGCTTGGGAAAGTCAGCTCTGGCCTGGCCAGAACCAGGACAACTTGGCACAATAATCAGATGTAGTATAATAGCTCTGAGAAAAGGCATGAATTGGAACTTCCCTGGACCTTCTGCTCATGCTTCCATTAATGCTGCTGAGTCTCTTTGATGCAAGGCCTCACTGCTGGCTTGTATTCAGATCACTGTCTTCAAAAGCCTCTCAGATCTTTGTGCCTGAGCTGATCCCCAGTCCAGTGTGTATCACTGCTAGGGGTTCCCTCATTCCTTTAGACAGGACTTTGCATTTTGTAGTATTTAGTTTCATGAAGTTTCTCTCACCCCATTTCTTTAGCCTGTCACTCTGGATGGTATCTTCTGGGTGATCTCCAGTGTATTGACTAGTTCCATCCCCACCCAAATTTAGCGCATCTTCATAATCTGGGGATACTCAAAGCCACTTTGACACAATCCTGTGCAATCTTCTCTAGGTGAACTTCTTTAGGAAGAGGGTTGTACTAGATGCTATCCAGAGGTCCCTTCCAAACCCTACAATTTTGTAAATCAGTGATCCTGTGAATGAAAGCTTTTCTGACTGTAGTAGTCTCTTTATGTAATACTCTTGATTACAAGATGAAAATGTTTAGGGAAAAAAAACCCAACAAGATAAATTACTAAAGATAATTAAACATAGTTAAAAATTTTCTACCACAAGTATTATTCATTGCTTTGCATTCTGCCTAAGATCATGTTCTTAGACTGTTGCATTATCTATCGTGATTGGTAAATGCGTTTAAAATGAAACTAAGAAATATGATTTGATACAACATAGAAAGTTCTGCACATTTTATGGACCAGATTCCTTTGAAATTCATTCCTTACAATCTGCTTATAGGCAGCTTGAATTGATAATATTCCTATTAACAGATGCTCTAGGCATAGAGACAGAAAGTAGACTTATACATACACTGCTTAGAACCATAAACTCTTTAATATGATACAATCTTCCATAAAATAGTTTTCCATAAGCAGAAATAAATGTGATGAAGAATGACTACATCAGCAATGCCTTATCAAAGGTTGTGGGAAGCGGGGGCTACAAGAAAGCTGGAGAGGGACTGCGTACCAGGGCATGTAGTCATAGTATAAAGTGTTAGGGTTTGCAACTGAAACAGGGTAGATTTAGATTCTAAATGAGGACTTCTTCATGTTTACACAGGGTGTTTACACAAAGAGGTGGTGGTGCCCCCTTCCTGGCAGTGTTGCCTTGGGCAGCCTGGTCTGGTGAAAGGTGTCCCTGTCCAGGCTGGGGGGGTTGGAACTAGATGAACTTTAAGGTCCCTTTCAACCAAAACCATTCTGTGATTCTATGATTCTAGTTTATTGGTGGTGGCACATCTTACTCTGTTGCCTTACTGATATTGTGATTTTCATGAAAAATTAAATGTGTTAGTAGAAAGGAATTTACAGTAGACATAACAGCTCTTAGTTACTCTTCAGATTTTAAAATAATATGTGTTTAACACTGTGGGGTTTGATTATTCACACGGAAAAAGAGTTTCTCATACACTGAAAACTGTAATTGTCAAAAGGCAACATTACCACCACCATCATCCCGCACCCCCTAAAATAACCCAAACCAACAATACACCCATATATCCTAATGGAAATGTTATCTCTATTGACAACCCCCATTTGCTTGTAGCAAAACATTAAAAGCTATAGGGAATATACTAGTGGTTTTACACAGTTAACATTATTTGTGTCTGGTCTTTTGGTCTTGGATAAAGATAGTGGTGGTGGGAAGGAAATTTGGGTACTATGTTTGTTCAGACTCTCAACAAACATTCAGTTAGTGCTTAGGAGGGTATGAATATCCTACCATTAAAAAAGAGCTCATACTAGTAGATGGTGCACAGAGACCTTAAGAGGTCATGGAAAGTTAATAACTTTTCATCACTATACATCTCACTTGGGTTTGAAACAAATGACAGTCATCATAAAATTTCTCTAGCGAGTGTGAAGAACATCTTAACCTCTTGTTATCGAAGGATACTCGTTGACCTGTTTTGAGAATAACCTTCTACTTAGAGACATTTGAGGTCAATAACATATCTATTTCTCAGCAGAATGCGCAGGAAAAAAAAAAACCCAACAAAAGACCTTACATTCTCTTGTCAAAGGCAAGATGAGTGCACTCAGGGAGTGGAATACTTCAAGGAAGGATGCGACATTTTTTGTATCATAACCAGGATATATCAGTGAAACATGAAAATCAGGGATGAGAAGGAAGGGTGTTGATTTTCCTGTTTGCTACTGGGTTGTTTGTTGTAATGAAAGGACACAGCAGACTGCTTTTAGGGCTTTGTTTGGTTTGTACAGCCAAAATTTGATTTAAAATTCAGATGCTATTTGAAATTATTTAAATCAGGAACTTTTGATTTTGAATCCATGCCATATCTACAAAAATGGAAGATATTATTTCAAGCATTATTTTATCTTTTTTAATATAAATTCAAAACTTTGCTCTATTTTGTCACTGATTGTCCAGTTATCATAGGGTTTTAGGGGAGATTTTAGAGTAGCAAGTCACATGTCATAAGTAATTCTTAGCTGCTGCACAATCCATTACACATCAAAGTTTTGCGCTGGGAAGATACTTGACCTATTTTGAAAACTTGTTTCTTCTTTCAAAATCAAAACTGTTATTTCTAAGATTGTGAATCTTCGTTGTATTCTCACTTTCTTGTCAAACATCAGATTCAGTGTACAAGTTTTGGAATAAAGTTTCACACATTTATTCAGCACTATACTTTTCAAGCTTGCACTATAGTAGCGAAGACAGACATGTCAGAGATTTGACAAGGAATTAATAATCCATTTCCTTTAGAAAGGTTAAACCTTCGTCTTGCTGCCTTCTAATGTGACTATTCTGGAGGCACAGCACATACTGAAGAAACAGCACAATGTTTCTGTTATTGCTTAAATTAATATAAATAATGACCATTAAATTTGCTTGTTGTTAAGTCTTTGCTTTTCCATTTGCAAGGCAAAGAAGAGAGCAAATTAGATTTCTTCTTAATAAAATCTAATTTGAACAACTAGAAAAAAGGAACTATAGTGAGAAAAAAAACGCACCACCTCATTTTATGGAAGCAGCATATAAAGCAGTAACTTTGGTGAGTGTATAGCTAGAGATTCTGACTTCCATTCCATATGCCTTGTCAGTTATATAGATACTTCAGTAGCTAAATATGCAATATATGTAATTTCATTTCAGTGTAATGAAGGGAGATTTGTTGATTTATTTGATATGAGACAAATTACAGTAAAAACTAAGTATGAAGAAAACCCATGTATTTTTTTAAATATCACATTTGCCAATTCTTTAAATCTGAAAGCATTGTGTCTCTAAGCAATAATGCCCTTAATAATCATATTGAGTATTTTACAATGGGTATTCCGGAAGGAATGTTTGCAAAATTATTGCTATACATATGAAATTGATCATGTTCATTCATGAAATAGAAAAGAAAATAAAAGGCAAATGTTAAAGTAATTTAAAATATTTCCTCTAGGGGATGTTTTTTACCACCACTGAGCTACATCTTTAGTTAACAACATGTGAGAATTCAACCATTTTTATGGTTTAGAGAGGAAATGCTATCAATTTTAATTCTATTCCTTGGAATCCAAGAGGTAAGAGACATCAAAAACCTTGAGAGATGATCGAGTCCAACCCCCCTGCAAAAGCAGGATCCCTAGAGCAGGTCACACAGACAGGCATCCAGACGGGTCTTGAATGTCTCCAGAGAAGGAGACTCCACAACCCCC
>VXBZ01011955.1:38212-90606 GCA_013399135.1 Heliornis fulica
TTCCCTTCCCTTCCCTTCCCTTCCTTTCCTTTCCCCTATTTTAAAATTTTTTACCTAATTTTCCCTTTTCTTTCCTTTAGTGCATTTAAAAAGTATTTGACTGTCTCTGAGTCCAGAGGTCTTTTTTTTTGTTTTGTTATCTATAAACCTACATTTATTTAATGGGGTCATACACTATTTCACTGTGATAGTGTGAAAAATTAAAAAAAAAGTCAGAAATTAAAATAATATTTGCACAATGGGAGAGAACTCAAGTTTTTCTCCTGTGAAGCTCTTGTGATTCCCACAACTGACAAGTGTCTGCAGATCTATAAAGTTACTGAAGCCCCTTTGTTTAAAAGAAGTATCTTCAGTGAGTCCTGTGGTGTTTATATGCACATATATATACACAGGAACATATATATTTCTACATATATAAAATATATATGTTTATATAGAATTTGAGTAATATTGAAAATATCTTTATATGTCCAAAAGAATGGTAAGGATCAGACAAGAACATAAAGACATTGCACATAAAAGGAGACAAGATTATGGTGCAGTCAATATTTATATTTTGCTTTTGCTTAAAAGCTAAATAAATCCCTAAATAATGAAGAAAATCCCCCAAGACCTATACGAAACAATAAGATTAGGAAAATGACTGGTTGGATAAAATGGATAATAATTTAATATAGTTTCACACTAAAAATAAAAAGAGAGATTGAAAAGAAAGAAAAGTAAGAGGGAAGAATATGAACATTTCCTTGCAAAACGATGGAATTTGGGGAAATGGGAAGGGTAGGTATTGAGTGAAGGATAATATTTGGAATTTTTCAAGGAAAATGGATAATAAAATGTTCTACAAACAGAAAAAAAACCCCTAAAAATCCCAAACCCACTGGATTTGAGAGTTATGTCAATACCAGGAAAAGTCTATGTCAATGGAGGTTTGTATTAAAGAAAAATTATCAATATAGAAAGAAAATAAGAATGGACAATTAAAACCAAAAATACAAATATCAATCTGAAGTTGAGAAGACTCATGATAGTAAAATAATCCATAGTACATTCTTCATTTTGCACAAATTGATAGATTTTTCAGATGAATGGATAAAGATGACAGCAAATGTGAAAGTACTCAAAATAATGAAGATTTAAGAGTTCCTCTGTGGACTCCCTGAGCAATAGGAGAAAAAGCAAAAATAGATGACAAAGTGAAGGACAGGAAAGCGACTCAAGAATGGATGGTGGGAGGGAATCTCTAGATGCGTGACTTCAATGAGACTTTTAAGAAAGATGGGTGATTTTTCCCTGGTGTCTGTAATCAAGGCTAACACTATGAATAACATAAATGTTGAGAAAGTGGATATGAAAAGATAAGAGAGACTTTTTTGTTACTTTACAAAATAACATATATGAAAATTATTAGATAACATCAAATCTATAGGAGTGTGTTTGTTGGCTACCTGTTTTTCTGCTATGAATAATTCCACGACACTTGACAGACAGATCTTCTGTTTCTGTTTTAAGATACCGGTGTACCATTTCTAGGTCTGACCTGCCACTGTGTATCTTTATCTGACTTTACTCGATATTTGTTGGGAACTGCTTGCTTCAACATAGGCTTCTATGAAGTTAGTAGGGCAGTGCAGCTAGTCTCTAAGTATGATGCAACGGTCCAAGCAATCCATGTTCTGAGAGTTCTCAGTATTTTGTAACAACAGCTATATCCAGCTTTTGGTGATTTTTCAAACTGATGAATAGGAATAATAGAAACACAGAATGGTTTGGGTTGGAAGGGACCTCAAGGATCATATATTCCAACCCCCCTACCACAGGCAGGGACACCTACCACTAGACTAGGTTGCCCAAAGCCCCATCCAACCTGGGCTTAAACACTGCCAGGGAGGGGGCAGCCACAACCTCTCTGGGAAACCTGTTCCAGTGCCTCACCACCCTTGTAGTAAAGAATTTCTGCATCATGTCTAAAACCTGCCATCTTTCAGCTTGAAGCCATTGTCCCCTGTCCAGTCACTACAATGTGTGTGTGTAAAACCACCACAACAAATTTGATAATGCAAGAACAAGGCAGGTGGGGTTTTTTATAGTGAGATGTACCTTTTGAGTGTTACTTTATGATTCAGTTTATCATTAGCCTTCTAAATTCTCTAACTGGCCAAAGAAAATCAAGGGCATAGGTTCAAATTATTGTGGATGTGAGTGATATAGCAGATTTATGTGTTTACTGACACAGCAACATTTTTACCTGACAACACCTGAAAATTCAGCCACACACAGTACAATTATGAGTAAGAATATATGGCACTTCTCAACTCAGTCTTTGAGTTGCCACATTTAAGTAGGTTTTTTGATGTGTTGCATTATTTTCAACCTTTCATGTAAGAATTATTTGTAATTTAGCACTCACACTTTTAGTAGACTTCCACACAGAAAGTTACAAGAGTGTACATAAGGCATTGCTCTGAAAACTCTTCAATTACCAATCATTAGAGTAATTACCTGCACTTAAAAATATGCCTGTGAATATTTTATTTAAAATGTATCAAGCATTAATTTTTTTTAGGAGAAAAAAAAGCCATCACTCTTCACTGTGCCGTGGTTTTGAAATAGGTGATCTTTGAAATTTTCTTCTAAGTGGTAGAACTGCTAAAAAGAAAATGCTTTTTCCGTGCCTTTTGTTTCATGGAATGTTTATTGGAAGCAATTTGCTGCTGCAGAGATACTTCCTATTATTTTAAATCATTTTGTATGGCTAATAAAAAAAATCCTTTTTCTAAGAAGATTATTGATTTCTTCCTTTAATGTCCTACATATCAAACAGAAAGTGCCATTTTCTTTTTTTTTTGTAAGATTTTTCATTAGAAAATTTCCAGAGTTATTATATCACATTAATTTCTACAAAATCTCAAAAATACAGGAAAGATGTTTCTAACTAACATTAGCACTGCCTTGACTACAAACTCTTCCCGTGTTAAAATATTTTTGACATTTAGTATATATTCCACTCCTCTCCTAAAGAGACTATAGCATTAATTTTGCTGGAATTCCCTCAGTAAAGGTCATAAACACTAACATATTTACAATAGATTCTTAATATGCTATTCATAATTTTTATGCTTCACTTGAAAGTATGTTCTTTGCATGATAGAACAGAGAAGAAGACAATAAATAAGAATTTTTTTTAAAAAATTGAAGATAATAATCCAAGTTGTTATACCCCCAGGCACTGCCTCTATTTCAGTGTATTCTGAGTCCAAAACCATCTATTTCATGTTATTTTTACTGCTATCATCGCCAAATAGCCTAAGCATCTGTGAGGGAAGAAGCAAATACAGTCCATAATGTGAGGAGAGAAAATAAATGAAACAAAGCTAGCATTGTAAAACAAGTTTTAATGCCATGTAATATATAAAGAACATAAAACCCCAATTTATCCTTTAGCTTTAAGATTAATTTCTTTAAAATCTGTTATACGTAAGGATTATGAAATATTTATCTTTTTATTTAGTTCTGCTGACAATTTAAATAAGAAAAACAATGGTTTCTCCATTCCTCCTTGATAATCAGAGTGTGTACTTGGCCATTATAAGTTTCACTCAAACAGTATGCTATTTAGGACCACTTTACCTTCTGCTACAGAGAGAAGAAAACTCTCCTAAAAGCATATAACTTCTGATCATTAATATTTTTTAGTCCTATAATGAACGCCAAATCTTTAAATTCTATACTTTTCTGGTTTGATCTTTAGTATCTTTCAAAAAGATAAATGGTTTATTTTCTACTGCTCAAGGTGCCATCATTAAACATTATTAGAGATATAAATTTTTAATGTATTTTCAGTTCATATATGTATTTTATATCTTCTCATCCTTTTTCTTCTGTCTCTTACCTCTCCTTCCATGAAACAGCAGAAGTCATAGCTATCAGCTCTGCAATCTTCCTGTGTAACTCTTGATAACCGTTTATTATCAACGTCCATTTTGTCCCCATGTCTGTTTGCATAATTGGGCCTATATTATGTTGAATAAATACTCCATAGCCTTTGTCAAGTTATCTGATAAAAGTTTAATTATGTTAAACAAAGACCTGGCCAGGGTCAGAGAGACAAGAACAGGAAACCCAGTGAGCTTCCCAGTGAACTGAGGACACTGAACTGACATCTTCTTGGAGCATTCAAGGACAGTGATTCACCCATGGAAATAAATTGTTTTTCTACTGCTGGCATGAAGGACTGTGGAGCTGGCAGCTACTTCCCTTCTACCAGACTGGGGCAGGAGGACTCACCTGGATCCTGAAGGTGACTGGACATGGCAACCTCCAGCAACTTTGTCATATAATAATTCATTTTATCCTGAGGTTGTGTGCCCTGTCCCTTAAGAAAACCATTAAGTAACTAGCTGTCATACTGTGTCCATATTTTTGCAGTATTATGCTTTTCATGCTTAACTATTCATGTTGAACTATTATGCAACCTAAAATATATCTTACATATGCCACATACTGTTTTTTATCTTTTCATACTATGTATAAAAACCTCTGTGTAGTGTCATTATCCTTGCCCGCTCGCTCCGTTTTTCTTTCCCTATGTGAACTCAAGCTTTGCATACTGAGTGCTGTATTCTTTCCTGCTTCAAGTTCATTCACTCATGGATTTTTGAATTTTCTTTTTCAAGCACAAGAAAAAAAAAATCCATGAGAGTAATGGCAGTTGCATCCTAGCAAATTCTTGTGTTGCAGTCTCTGCACTCAATAAGAAAAAGACCCAAAAGTAAATAATTTTCCATAGATGGAATATCAATGTCTTGCTTATACCCCCACAACTAAGATTAGTACTTTCTGCAGTAAGCTGGATGGGTCCGTGGTACATAGCAGCTGGCATTAGCTGTTCTTCAGTTTCACAGTGGTTCTTTTGACACTCTAAGAGGAAACTGATATTTATATTTTATTTCAGTCCAAAGGTTTTTTAAATAGGTTTTTGATGGCCTTCACAATATTGTTTTTCCACTCAGGGTAAAAAATCTCATTTTATCCTTGCTATCTGTTGTGTGGGGATTGAAGCCAAGGAACTGCAGCAAATCAAGGTTTTGCATGAGCCAGTGGAGGAGGAAGGAGTGCTTCTGAGCTCTTGGGAAACAACCTAACACTCACACTGAAAGTCAGCTTAACCCTTTCTTTGCTTGAGTTTTATTTATCTTCCTTTAACAGATCTTATACACATGTAGCTTATGGACAGAATTAAATACTTATCTTTTTGTGAGGTGGATACCTAAAGTACATTAGACACATGGAATATGAAAAATTCCCATATCCACCACCAGCTATTAAGAGACTTGGCTACCTCCTACATAAATATTTGTACTATAAAAGTCTGAGATTGAATGAGATAAAAGCTCCCTTAGTGCCTGAATCTGAACTGGTAAGGACTGTGCCACCTGAGCTTCTCCATGACACAACTGTTCCAAATTTTTTTATGCCAATAAACATAAAATATAATACTATATTTTCATTATCCATTTTTTGTTTGCTAGAGAATACAAGGCATTTGCAACTAGTATACTCTTACAGTTGATGAGGAATCTTCTGAGACTCATGTCTAAGAGGTGTCCACCCCCCCTAAAATATGCCAATATAAACCAGCCATATTTTATGTCATAAAGACCAGCATTCTTCAGACAATTTGTTGCAAGTACTTCAACATCCTGTTGTTGTACAAAGCAATTAATTTTCTGTTGCATTGATCCACTCTAACAAGTGATTCCAGTAGACTTTATAAATTTTATGTTCTCTCCTTGGTACAATACTGTCACATAAGAAATATTACAGCTGCTGTTCATGACAGACCAGAGAAGATTAATTCAGAATGTGTGATAAATGTCATAGATTCACTGAAAGACAACTGGCAAACATCTGGCAGTGGCAAATAATATTTAGTTAGACCCCAAATGAGAACTGATTTTCACAGATGTACAGTGAAGACATCACTTTTCAGTTGATCGGGCTTACATATTCCTGCCAAGCCTTCTAACATTTTCTACTTTTGGAGTCCTCCTCAGCTTCACAGTGCAATATAAACCCTCTTTTACCAAATTATTGGTACATTTCAATTACAGGAGATACTAACGTGTCTTGTTAATTACTCTGCAACTATTTCCTTCAAATGTAAGTTTTACATAAATATAAGAAGCATTACATTCACTGGAATTGACTCTTAATCATATGAAGTAAGTATCAAAATCTCACTGCAGTACCTTTGACTTAAATCAGACTCTCACTTTAGTCCTAAATGGTTTAAGAGTACTTCTTTTCTGTGATTAGTAAAGATTACATTTTCTAAATGTTTAAGTCAGTGGCTGAGTGCATGTTGTACACATATACTCATGTACATGAATAGCATTAAGCATAAAAAAGCCCCCTGAGCTTTCCAGGAAGATATAATGCAAAAATCCTAAAAATAATAAACCTGGAATATTATAAGTGCTCACCTAAGTAATTAAGTAATTTAAGCTTTTCTTAAAGTAGTAGCAGTAATACTAATAAATGTGGTACAACCATGTAAAAATTGTTCATTTATAATGTCCTAAAATAACAGTAACAGGAAAAAAATACAATTTAGAAATGCTGTCACTTGCTGCCTTCAGTCTTGGTCATGTAGGAATTACTCTACATGTAGTCTAATTGTGATCCATATGGATTACTCCAAGGAATAACTGAAATCAGAAGGTGATGACATATTTCCACAAATCGAGGCTAAGATTCCATTCCACAAGTAATTTCATTATTTTTTGTTGGCAAAACTGATTTAAGGCATCTCCGTCTTTTAGACACCCCACATAGACACATCCACCTGTCTATGAATGACAGATCTGCACCTTTGCTCCAGGGCAGTGTTGCAAGCCTGGCCACTAAAATTGCAAAACTAAATAAACACACAAAAACTGAGAAGTAACCCAATTCCAACCAAAGGAGTTCTTGGAATGAACTACAGAAAAATGCCCATGGCATAGTACTGTGCATATGCCAATCTTGCCAGCCTCTTACCACCATCCAGTATTAGTCATTAGCCACATTAATCAATAATTAATTAATTTAACCCTGTGACTAATTCTATGATCTGAACTGCTATATAATCTGACAATCTTCCTGAAAACTTTTCAAATTTCTTTTACTTTTTTCAAGTTATTCTACTTATGTTTTTTCTACCTTTACTTCATTTTTAACAAATAAAAATAGTAGAACCAGTAAATACTTCTTCTCACAGGGTGTCATAATTACATCAATAATTAAATGATACACACTCATAGAATTATAAAATTACAGAATGGTTTGGGTTGGAAGAGACCTCAAAGATCATGTAGTTCCAACTATCCTGACATAGGCAGCGACATCCACCACTAGACCAGGTTGCCCAAAGTCTCATCCAACCTGGGCTTGAACACTGCCAGGGAGGGGGCAGCCACAGCTTCTCTGGGCAACCAGTTCCCGTTCCTCACCATCCTCAGAGTTAAGAATTTCTTCCTTATATCTAAACCTTAAAAAAAAAAAAATATTTAAACCCATTACCACCCATCTTGTCACTGATGGTCCTGCTCCATATTTCTTGTAGGTTCTGGAAGGCTGGTATAAGGTCCCCCTGAGCCTTCTCTTCTCCATGCTGAATAACCCAAATTCTTTCATCCTTTCTTCATAGGAGAGGTGCTAAAGTCCTGATCATCTTTGTGTCCATCCTCTGGACTCACTGTAACAGCAGTATCCTTCTTATGTTGTGGGCTCCAGGTAGAGTAGAGAAGAGACAACACATGAACAGAGCAGAGGGTGAGAATCATGTCTCTTGACCTGCTGGTTAAACTTCTTTTGACGAAACTCAGAATACAACGGGGTGTCTGGGTTTCAAGCACACATCACTGGCTCCTGTGGAGCTTTTCTTCAACCAAAACCCCCAAGTCCTTCTCCTCAAGGTTGCTCTCAGTCCATCCTTCATCCAGCCTGTAGCTGTGCTTGGAATTGTGCCATCTTAAGTTCAGTACTTTGTACTTGTCTGTTGAACTTCATGTGGTTCACATGGGCCCAGCAGTCAAGCCTGTCAAAGTCCCTTCCCTCCAGCATGTTGACCACACCATACATCTTGGTGTCATTGGAAAAAATTGCTGAAGGTGCAGTCACTGCAACTGTCCATATCTCTGACAAAGTTGTTAAAGATTTCTGGTCCCAATAACAACCCCTGAGGAATGCCACTCACCACTCATGTCTACTTGAATAGATGCTGACTTCAACTCTTTCAGAGAAACCATCCAGTCAATTCCTCATGCATCAAATCTGTCTCTCTCATGTTGAGACAAGATTATTGTGCAGAACTCTGTCAAATACTTTGCACAAGTCCAGGTAGATTATGTCTGTGACTCTTCCCTTATCCACCAATGCCATAAACCCATTGTTGAATACCAACAGACCTGTCAGACACAATTTGCCCCTAGTGAGGCCATGTTGGCTCACCAAGTCTCATAATCTTTCTAGGGATTGAATAAATAAGCATACATGAAGCAGTCAAAAAATAGATATGGAACAAGAGAAGGATGTTACTGATTTTGAAAAAGATTTCTGAAATTATTATAGTATATATTAACTTGCTTTATGTCCAATATTAATACAACTGCAATAAAAGTAAGTTTATGTATCCAATTTGTTATTGCTGGAAAAGATAAAAAAATTATAATTATATAATAAAATAGTTGCAAAATATTCACATTGACTATTTCAGCGCTGCTTGTAAAATTATGCTGTTCGGGCAATAACTATTAAGTATGACACCTAAATCTATCATACAATTTAACATTAGGACACAAAATCGTTAAAAAAACATTTTCTGCCCTCTCTGAGAACATCCCAGTGACCTCTTTTAAAGATCCTTGGAATCTGACCCCTGAAAAGTTATGCACTGCTTAGGTATCAGATGATAAAGAATTTACGTGCNTTCCCTTCCGCCCTTTCTCAAAACACTGTTTGAGGATTTGTGGGTGGCTTGCTTTCATATTTTGAAAGTCGTTAGGTATTTTTTTCATGAATTAGTCCTGATTTGCATTTTAATTTGACAGTCATCATGATTGAAAACAGAACACAGGAATTGCACCTGTGTTCCTAGCCCTAGTGGCTTTTAACATTATTTCGCATTGAACATTCATTATGGTAATCTTGCAAAATGTGCAGACTAAACTGATGGTTCATACAGCGTGGAGTATTGTGTATCTAAACAGTAAAAGCTAATGGTTAATTTGAAAATTTTCTTGGCTGTTTTGGACAGTCTGAGATAAATATTTTTTTGTTTCTATTTTTAGCACTTATGTTAAGCCATATAATTTCACCACGCTGAACTGCAGAGAGGAGTGTAACTTAAAATAGAATTTAAATTAATAATTTCTAGAATAATTTTGTTTTTCTGAATCCTCTCTTTTTAGCAGTTAAAATTTTCCTATTTATTCCTAAGTGCCCCAAGCCACATGAATTACCATGTACCCTTTTAATCTCACTTTGCTGATAATAGTAGGCATATCATTCCCACTCCAGATTCTCCTCAGTTTTTATAACTCATTTCATAGTTAGCATTCTTCAGGAAAAGAAGTGCTATTGGAGCAATTGAGCTTCAATTACTCTTCGTTTTTGCTTCAAATCTCCTGTGGCTTTGCCTTTCCTTCCCTTAATATTTATAAGCAGATGCCTATTTGCACAATCATTTTGTCCTTGACATCCAAACAGTATTGGATCCCTTCTAACCATAAACAGAAAAAAGAAATGTTTAAATATTTTAAACCTTTCTCTGTCTTTGAAGACTTCACAAAGCTTTTATCTTCATAGTTATTTATGTCAGTGACTGAAATTTTTGATTAGTTGTATCATTAACTAAAATAATAAACAAATGGGGGGGAAATTCTAACTGATGAGAAAAAATCCTAATTTTTTCATTGATTTTCTGTTAATGATGACTTTTAATATCTGAAAGCATGTTAATTATACCTCTGATTAACCACAGTGTTTTGTCATCACCACATTTTTTTACTTTGATATATTTCACAAGAAGCTATGGTGTAGTGTTTGTGTAGATAAGATAGATAAAAAATTCTGTGACATTGCCCTCTTGAAAACTGCACACAGATTTTAATTTATTTCCTGTTTACTCCAAAACAAACAAAAAAAAAAGGAAAAGATGAGTTTAAAAGAGTTAGACCACATAAAAGGGTTCACTTTGTTAAATGGAGTGGTTAATAATGGCAAAAGAAACCATTTCCAGATGATTTCAGATGACAAGCTCAGTGAGCATAAGTGGAAATGAAAGAAAAACAATGCAGAGTGGATGTTAAAAAGTACTTTTTCACTTGTGGAATAATAAACGAGAACTGTCTAGCAGACAAGGATACTGAATTAAAGATGGAAGGATCAGTCAAGGAACAATTAAAAGGAACATCTAAGAAACAAAAAAAGTTTATAAATGTGTTTTCATAAAGGCCTACAGATTTCCTGCCCTGTCCCCCTCACATCTGGTTTTAGTGTGCTTCCTTCACGGTGCTCTTTTCAACCCTAACAACATTTGTGATTTAAACAGACAAATTCATGTATGGATTTATTTTGCTCTTGGGCTAGAAGGAAGAATAAAACCTTAAAAAGAAGTATTCACAAGAAAATCTAATGGAAGGAGTTCTGTGATTCCGTGATTCTCCTATACAGAAGTCAGGAATACACCTTTATGGAATTGATGGGCATGAAAACTACTCTATTGTGACATTTATAACTAGCAAATTATTAGAATATGTTAGATCTAGAATTTAATTATGAGAATGAGAGTCAGATTCTAGGTCTTCTCAGTACCAAGATGAAAAAACAGAAAGCTGGTGGCCCAGGTAAGAAGTCATCCTGACAAGCTTCTTTTATACAGTCATGCTTTTGTTCAAGGTTAATTTCTGGATACACCATTAGTCTTGTATGTTTTGCCAAGTCAGTAGGTCTGACCCAGGGTATGAGCCTTTCCTTCCATCCCTGATATATCACTGTGGCGGTTTTTCAATCTGGCTTCTTTAAGAAGCAGCTAGAAGCTTCTTAGGGGTCCAACAAAGTAAATACCAGCTGGACTCACAGAGCAACTTTAGTGGGCACTTGGCCTCCAACCAGAGTCAAACCATCACAATCACAGGACTGTGTTGGAGAAAAAGTTTATTCCCTTATTGTCTTTGTAAGGATGTATATGTGATCCTCTTTGGATGACCATGGCTAAGCAAAGAGAAGCATAAATTCTAACCAACCATATGGGAAACAAAAGACATGTTGCCCTGACAGAAGAGGAAAGAGTCTATGTCCCATAAAAACTTTCTAATAAGAATACTGTTAGCCTTGGGATTGGAGGATCTTCATAACTGTTACTGCCTAGCAACAAGGTCATTCTACCCTATTTAAGGCAGGGTGCAGCACTGTCTGGGATGCTGGGCTGAGGGGTCATGACAGTGCCTTATCCAGCATCCAGTCACAGTCTCACAGTTTAACTAATCCATGGTGACTGACTGCAACTCAACTATGTAACTATAAATTCATTGAAAAGATTCAAATATATCTTGGCAGGATCACATAGATTTAACAGCACTATTTGTGGCACAACAGCCTGAAGAGATACTCTTAGTTATTCCCATTTCTGCCTGACCTCTTCACCAAATATTTTGCTCTTTAGAATTTGCATTTGTGCATTGAAACAAGCAGGAATAGGAACTGGAAATAAAATCATTTTTTTACAATGATGCTTTACACTGCACTATACTTATTTTCCTTTTATTTTTTTCCTGTCATATTCATTTCTTAATATGTTCATATATATATAAAGATGGAACTATATTTACATTCCTGTAATTTTCTTGTAATTTATTTTCCTTAGCCATTAAAAAAAAAAAAAGAAAAATTTATGGAGTGAGTTGTTCTATAATATTGATTCCCTAAAGACTTAAATCCCTATTTCTCTCTCATGTGTTGTGTAGGCAAAGTTAAACATTAATGGATGTGGAGTTTTGGGCTTTTTTTTTATCTAGGTGGGGCCTCATAACTATATTGATCCACTGTAATCTAAGCATTTTCAGAGACACATTTTATACATTTTTTTTCACTCTGACCATCTGGGTACTGACCTACTACAGCAGAACTATAATGTTGAAGAAAATACAACAAATCAGATTTTCTTCAGATAATACTAGTTCAGTTATTTAGTTTTACCCATCTCTGGGGAAAAAGATAATAAAATTTCAATGAGAAGACTGGAACATTGAACATAACGTTATGCAGTTTATCTGTTGAAAAATCAATGCAAATCACAAAGACAAAAGGGGGAAAATGTGTCTTATAATACATGTTTAAAAATAAGACCATAAAAAGTAAGATACATCATGTTAAAATAAGTTTAAAGTTTCTATAAAGTTCTTAACCATTTGAGGGAAGGAGAATAATGTTTAATGCAATGACCTTAGCTTTTGACTACAGTTTTAGCAAACAAACACTAGAAATATCTGCTATATGCTCTTCTTACTCATTGCATAAGAATATAAAAACTATTTTGTTTTACCAAATCGGACTAAAAGACCTAAGTCCCTGAACCATTGCTGACATGGATTAGCAGTGACACCTGAGAGGGAGTATAAGGTTAAGGCAGTCTTCTAATGATTTCTGTATTTGTACACTCTGACAGCTTTAGGAGAGCTTTTTGTGGCTCAGAAACAGTAGAGTATTGCTGTTGCGTATTTCAATGTGATTTCATTTATTACCTTTTCAATCCATGTAAAATTTCATATCCAATAATATGTTACGGAAAATCGTTCTTGTCCCCTATGGAGAGCACATATCTGAGTATCACAGTTAAGGAAATTCCTCCTCTTATCTGTTCTAACCCAGTACCCATTTCATTCATATTCCAGTACTGCAAACCATAAGCAAATATTCCTCAACAAACCTCTTCAGTCCACTCAAAATGTAAAAATTTTTACCAATCATTTCTTTTCCATACCGAAGAGACTTAATCTATTAATTGCTTCTTGAATGGAAATAATTTGGTATCATTATTGCCCCTATCAGTGAATTTTACTTCATTCACTGTCTCTTGAATCCTATTTGAGAACAGGGAAGCAATAACTGAATGTGGTATTTAATTTACAGGTACATTATCAATTTGCAGTGAAATAGTGCACTTCATTTGGTTTTGCTCTTTTCCTATTAATTCTGATTTTTTAAAGCTATTTTTGAACATCAGTTTGGACTGCTTTGCTGAGCATTAGTTTTAAACTTTGTATTAATAATACTATGATTCCTTTTGTTTTTCAGAAAAGAATATTTTTTAGATGTTCAGGATAAAATGACACAAAACCTGCTTATGAGTTTGACCTTGTGGTATAGGTTATTAGAGAATTAATTCTAACAAACAGTTCTGACATTTTAAAGTTAAAAAATCTGCTTTTTACTTTTTCTACCTTAGTAGGGAAAAATTAAAGATTAATTATTATGTAAATTATGTACATGAATATTAATATCATGTATATACGTTTGGACCAGTTTAAAGATAATCACTTGAAAGTTAGCAAGTTAAAAATGAAAAACAATTATTTTTCAGCTTCGTTGATGGTGTGTTTCTAAAAGGCTTTTAGGTTTAGCTGTTACTACAAATTTAAGTTAAAAATTATACTTGTTAAGCTGGGACAATAGATGCAAAAAAAAAAAAGTAACTTCAAACTATGACAGTTCCAGTTACTTCTACAAATACATTCAACTACTATCAATTCCATCTTCAATACTTATTTTAATAAAAATATTACCGTAAAGAGAACAGGTGCCTGGACAGACCAGATAGCTGAATTCTAAAGAAAATTAAGCAATTCATTTTCCAGTTTCCTAAGGCTCTATGTATATGTACCTCTTGGAGAAACTATACAGAAAAAAATATCCCACCAGCAGATCTAACTATTCCAAACACCATAAAGCAGAAAGAGCAAAAGGAACTGAAAGATTTTTGTAATAAGCACCTTCCTAAGCTTAGTCCTTTATTGCAATAAAGCAATTAGTAGACTTTAGAGAGGATTTCCTGCTGTGTTGTGCTAGCAATTAGGAATGCAAACTAGAGAGGTCAAAGACCTCAAAGCTTATATAGGCCACAGACCAAGAGAGATTGGGTTAAGAGATGGAAATCCAAAAGGATGTGTCATCAGCACTTTATGCTGGGACTGCTTTAAAAATCAGCATTACTCAGTGAGTGCTGAGGGAACTATTTATCAGATGTAGCTGCATGAAGAAATGGCAGTCTCTGAGACACACATATATACAAGATAAGTAAAAGTAGAATTGTCAGCAGAGGGGAAATTAGACTGGGTTTCTAGGCTTATATTTTGTTTGAATTGTTTTAAATTTGTCCTGATTTTTGGCTGGGATGTACCCTTTCACAAGAAGCTGTGATGGAACACAGCCAGAACAGCTGACCCAAACTATCCAAAGGGGTATTCCAGAACATGACGTCATGCTCTGGATATAAGGCTTGGGAGGAGGAGTTGCTGCTCAGGAGCAGGGTGGGAATCTGGCTCTGGGTGTGAGCAAACTGCATTTTGCATCATCTGTTTTGTATATTCTGTTATAACTACTGTTGCTGTTATTATTCTACTCTCTTTATGTCCTAATAAACTGTCCTTATCCCAACCTTTTTCTTTTATTACCTTTTTCTTTTATTATCTTTTCTTCCCCATCCCACTGTGGGTTTCAGGACTGAGAGAGAAGCCTTAGAGTGCTTAACTGCTGGTTGGGCCTAAACTACAACATACTTACAAAGCAAAACCTACTTTTCTACACTATTAAGACAGTTCAGTTCCATATTATGAGAGTAAAGTGAAACTAAAGAATGTTGAATCCACAGTATTTCTAGAAATTGCTACTCCAGAAGTATTAAATCTCACTAAAGACATGTATGTACCCTGAGGTAAAATATTCTTAGGTTGCTGGGGACTGATTCTTGTAAATTGCTAGAACAGCTGCTTATTTTCTGATGATAAATTTTAACATGGTGATTAGTAGCTCCTGTGGCTCTAAGCAGGCCTTAAAATATTACATGTGCATAAGTAGAATTTCCAGAAAAAATATTTTTATTTATATCCTTCAGTAATTTGGCATGAATGGAAAAAGCCAAATGAGTGGATAAATACTTGGCATTAAAAGGTTCTAGGAGCATTAAGGTCCCCTCCCCCCCGTTGACTCCATACTGAGATAAATATTTTGATGATCGTGTTTTTGGTAATATAAAACTTTATCACTATTGTCATCAGACTCAGCCTTGTAAATCACAGTGCATAGTTATTCCATACTTGAAGCCCTGAATTCCAGTGGACACGAGCAGAATGCAATGGTAAATATATCATACATACTTTTTTGTGGTTTTGTTGCAAAGATTAGAACTAATAACAGCATAGATGATTAAGGGAGGAATTTTGTTAACCTATTTATTTATTACATCTGAAAAACAAATGGGTTTTAATGTATAAGGCCACTTCTTGATGTCAGAATCCATTAGTATGTTAGAGACCCACAAACTGTTCTAGAATAAGCTGACATGTCACTTTTTACATAGCATCCTCGGTGGAGTCTCAGACTAGCAGCTGAGTTAGAAAGTAATTCAGATTTTTTACCTCTACTCCCATGCCAATGTGAACATTCAAAAATCAATCCATCATGCATACCTTGGGAACTGTGGCTTGTGTTCGTCTATATAAAAGAGGGAATGCTTTGAAGGGTGTTCTCTGAAATTAATTGTATATCAAAAATGCATGGGACATGCATAGTATGAAATATGGTAATGGCCCCTCATGACTGGAGATTTTCATAGAATCATAAAGTCATAGAATGGTTTGGAAGGAACTTCAAAGATCATCTAGTTCCACCCGACCTTGTCCACTAGACTAGGCTGTCCAAAGCCTCATCTAACCTGGTCTTGAACACTGACAGGGAGAGGGCAGCCACAACTCTTTGGGACAAACTCCTTTCAGTAGTGCTGTTATGACACACATCATACATTTGTGTTGAAGAAGTTCATACTGTGTTCTTTGGTGAGAAAAAAACAACATGACAACTATTTTCAACACTTTTTCACTATAAGCATTATAAGACATTGGTTTGCCCTTGATGCTTATTAAGCATATCACAAACTTCTGTGCATTCATGTTTCATTTTGCAGGCAATATATACCACTGAGAGTCAGAGCTAGAGACTTGTAAAGCAAGCTTAAAAAATAGTAAAATTTTGTAAGGAGTTAAACTTTTTGTCTCAGTGAATCTACAGTTATATTTGCCTCATAAAATTTCCTGCTCACTCTAATCTGTGAACACTGCGGGAACCTTATGACCTGGCTTCTTTCCCAGTTTTTGCTGCACTTGGGGAAAGTAGTTTCTGCAAGGAAAAGAGTGCTGCAGTGAGCTCTTTGAAAGAAAATATTTAGCTGGGTTCATCCAATACTCTTTCAGGCCGAACACTGTCTTCCCTCACCTCAGCTGGAATTGCAGCTTTGCTGCAATGTCAAGGATCTGCATGTGGCAGTCTGTGTTACAGCTTTTCTCTTGGGGATAGGGTAGCCCATGCCCACCAGAATAATGTTATAACACCAGTGAAATTTTCCTGAGTCTTCTTATGGTCTTGTACTAAACATGGACTCTACATGCAGTCCATGCAGACTGTCACCAAAGCCTATACAACAATGCTTTGGAAAGAAATGCCGAATCTGCCTATGTCCCTATTAAAAAACCCACCTGCAGAAAGCTATCGGTCACTGCTGTTGCCCATACTACTACTAGTATGCACTTAAAAGTGTTTAGGAAATCATTATCTCATCACTTCTTGATAAAAACAAGACAGATTTCTTCCTTCCTTATACTGCCTAAAATCTATTCTTGGTTCAGATTAAATTTGGACAGCTGAAATTAAACCTACATGAACAAGAAACTACTGAAATTTTTCTGATAAAGTCCAGTCTAAGATGGGTTCTGAGAAAATAGGGTTTGGATTCTCAATATACATACTGGAACCATCATAGAATAGGCCAGGTTTCAAGGGGCTTCAAAAGATTATCCTGTCCAACCTCACATGGTAAAGAGAGTCTAGATGAGATTATCTAGCACCCTGTCCACTCACATATTGAAAAACTGCAGTGATGGGGACTCTGCCATGTCCCTGGGAATCTTGTTCCAGTGAGTGCTGTTATAACTGTAATTAAGTTTTCTCCATTACATTAAGATGAAACCTCCCCCGGTGCATCTTGTGTCTATTGCCCTTATTTTCTTCATGTGCTTCTTTGTAAAGAGAAAGCCTCTGTCATTTAAGTAGCTGCCTTTTAAATACTGGAATTCTGCGATGAGGCTCCCTGCTCACCCACCACCCCCACCCCCCACCCCACCCCCTTCCCAGAGTTTTCTCTTCTCCATAGAGAAGAGAAAGCTTTTCTTTCTCTGAGAAATAAAGACCTAACTCCTTCAGTGTTTCCTCACAGCACAGGGTCTCCAATTTCTTTTATCATCTTTGCAGCCTCCTTTGGCCCCATTTCAGCCTGTTCATGCCTTTCTCTAATTGTGGAGAGCACAACAGGACACAGGACTACAAACATGGCCTGACAAGTGATGACTAGGGTGGAAAGATCGTGTCTCTATATCTGCTGGCAATGTGGTGCCCCTAAGGATGCAGCCCAGGATGTGATTTGCCTTTGTTGCTGCTGCCGATCGCTGCTGACTCATGTTCAAGTTTTTCACCAGCACCCCACGTCCCTTTCAGCAGCACTGCTCCCACGTGTATCTAATGCAGCAGATGAGTTAAAGTAACCTGGGAGCAGTTGGATTAAGGTGGACTAGCTAATCTTAAATGTGATTTGGCAATTTAAAAATCGATGGTTCCTGGTCGGGGAATTTCACTAAATGTGGTCTCACAGATGCTTATCTGAAAATTAGTAAAATTAAATTTCAGAGGCAAAGAGGCACTTAAGTTTAAGAGATTCTTAATTATTCTTAAAAGTTTGATTCAAACTCAGATAGGTGATATTATAAAAAAAAAATAAATCCTAGATATCCTGTTTTTGAAAGGGAAAGGAAGACATTGCTCAAATAATTCAGAATAACTGTCCAGGGTCTAAATGGTCAATTAGAGCATGCAAGATTTTGAGTAGGTGCATGTATTATGGGTAAATTACCTTGAGGTGACATTTCCAAGACCTGGACCTGCACTTCTCAATACAGTTAGATTACAGCACTCAGAATGGACAAAGCATTTCACTGAACATCCCTTTGTATCTATGGCTTGAGACTTTTTATTGAAGTAAGAAGTAACCCAAGATACGTAAAGTTCATCTCTTCTTGCCTCTAGTTCTTTTTGGAGGAACTAACATCTGGAGGAACTGATTACTGAAATCCTGTCTGCTATTAAGAGAAGAGCAGCATGAGTGATTGCTGCCTGATTATGTGAGCAAAAATAGGGCTATGGTGACTTATAACTGATTTATATTGTAAGAATATTTGATGCCTCTACACTTCAGATAGTTTTTATCAAAATCAGAAAAGAAAGATGTTAAACTTCTTAGAGCTCCTGATTTATGCTCCATACTTAGGAGTCTGGCTAAATTGCAAAGTTATTTTCTCTGAATTTTCTCGTTCTTGGCATCAGGTACTGTAACCAGTAAGGAAAAATCCTGTCTCAGGTGTCTTGTCACATCTGACAAATTCATTTTATCTTTCTAGTAGATCTGTCCCTGTGATGAATACTATTCTCTAAATGGCAAAAAATTGTAGACTATTTAATAGACATTTCCTTTGTGCATGAGAAAATAATTAGACACATGTATGTACATATTTAAAAATATGTGGTTTATGCATAAAATCAAGCTCAAAGCAGCAGTCATTTCTCAGAATTGTTATGACTAGTGGGGTTTCATTCCTTCAGATTAATATAGTTGTCATACCACAAGCATATGTACTTTGGGAATTACTTAACCATCATCCCCAATTTCTAGCAAATATTTTACCAAACAAACAAAATGATCCATTAAGCTGTTAAAAACTAAAGTGAATTAAAATGCTGTCATTTATGTCTTCTTTTTCAAATCCTTTGTCTCTCAGGAAGCCTTTACAAATTTTAAAGTTACTTTTAGAAAGTGAAAGTGGGGAACCTCACACCATCTAATTTCTAATATTTTATACTGCTCTATCTGTAAGCAATTTTGTCAAAGCGTGCTAAAACTGGGGACACTAAGCACAACATCTCAGTTTAGAAAACTTAATGGGACTAGGATGACAAAAATAAAGACAAATATTTCATTCAGCTTTATCTAATAAGACATAATTAAAAATAATTTTCTACTCCTTTTCGTAAGATGAGAGGTATTAAGGTTAATAGTCTGCTTAAATTGCAGTTTGAGTGCACTGAGGATTAAAAAAAAGTTCATAGATAAATGGCAATAATAATTTTGTAGTAACTCTGGAACCATCTTTTAGTGCTTTCAAAGCACAAATTCAGATACTGTAATCTGATATCATGTTGTATGTAGATATTGTCTTTCTCTGTCAATAGAAAGTATTTAACTGCTGCTATATGTTGACACACAATGTGCAAATACATTTTTCCCTGATAAAATTAATACATTATTTGCATTTCCATGTGTCTCGCTGACACAGAAAAGATTTTCAGAAAATACTTTACTAACAAAGTGTTTATCCTTTATTGTACCTTTAAGTATTTTGTTTAGAAAGCTTGCAAATATCCCTTTGAGTCACCATGACAAGTTAATTATTTGTTTAAAGCTGTTTACAGACTAATGTTTAGAATGTATATGCATAACAGTGTATTTGTCAAAGATAGATAACCACAAAGCTATTATTGCTATCTGTTAAAGTTGGGAAGATCAAATTGTCCTGGGCTTCATTCTAATTCTACTACAATTTTCTCATCTAGCGTAGGAGAACATAGCTTTTGAAGGAAATACTGCTTGAGAGTGTCCAGCGCAGGGCCACCAAGATAATGAAGGGAGTGGAACACTTTCCTTATGAGGAAAGGCGGAGGGAGCTGGGTCTCTTTAGCTTGGAGGAGACTGAGGAGTGACAACACTAACATTTATACGTATATAAAGGGTGAGTGTCAGGAGGATGGATCCAGGCTCTTCTCAGTGATGGCCGGTGATAGAACAAGGGGAAATGGGTCCAAACTGGAGCATAGAAAGTTCCATCTTAATATAAGGAAGAACTTCACTGTGAGGGTGACAGACTACTGGAATAGGCCGCCCAGAGAGGTTGTGGAGTCTCCTTCTCTGGAGACATTCAAGACCAATCTGGACACATTCCTGTGTGATCTAATCTAGATGATCCTGCTTGGGCAGGGGGGTTGGACTAGATGATTTTTTCAATGTCCTTTCCAACTCCTATCATTCTGTGATTCTGTGATTCTGAAGACTTGCTAAATAATCATGAGTAAAAGTACTACCAAATTTTAGAAAAGAAAAAAAAAACCCAAACCAACAAAACAAAGCGAGTCTTCTGTGAGAAAACCAATTAGCCCTGACAAAATTTGACCACCAAGAGAGCCACTGAAGTTTATGGCTTATGATGGCTGACAAAAGAGGATGTGTCTCTAGAATGAGTGTTAACCTCATGGGTTTGTTAATTCTACAGGTTCCCTACTCAGGATAAATCTTCCTCAATGTCTGGGAGCCCTGGTGCTCAGACAGCCTTGGCTAACCACCAAGTGAAGGTGGCACTGCAGTGAGTGGGGAGATTATCTCCCTCCCTGCATTTCTCCAGGCTCTGTGTTGTGTCTATGTGTTTGAGTGCTGGAGGGATGACTTGCAGAACCCCACAGAAGTTCTGCTAAAGGTGATTTTAAATCACCAGATACTTCAGAATCTGTTTTTCCTTTTCAGACCCAATACATTGGAGCACTGAGAGCTGAAGCTTTGCTGTAGGCTTCAATAACATGGACCTGGACATGGGAGTCTTCTCCTATTAAACTTAATTTCTAGGGCCATCTATGCCGTTTTGACAGCAGCTGGTTCTTTCTTCCTTTCCTTGTGCAGTGATGGTATTGTCCACTGACTATGTGCTTGTCATGATTCACTTTTTGAAGTTTGCATGGCAAAATGTCCCCACAATTTCTTTGGGATCACAGCCTGTTAAGCAGTGTGCAAATATTCGTTGCAACTGAGAAAATTCCATCCATGAGCAACTGATCATAACATTTCTCAAATTACTTTTATTTATTTATTTATTTTAACACCCTGATGTAGTATCCCTTTTTCAGCAAAAGAGCAGATTCTTAAATTTTAATTTGACCCCAAAGATGTTATTACAGACCCTAACAGAGTTAACAGGGTTCACATTGACAGGCCTGTGTCTGACTGTTCGGTGGAGGATGAACTTTCAGCTTTTTATGAACTTTGAGAGGACATCAACACAATGAAAATGATGCATGCTATAAAATATCTCCAATATCATACTGTATGACAGGTGCTTTTACTTTATTTTTAGAAACATAATGGTGAACTTCATACTGTTAGCATCTTGTTTAAAAGCTGGTTTAATTTTTTCCTTTCCTCAGTGTGTAATTTCTGAGCTGTGTGACCACTACTAAAAATGGTTTTAAAAGCCCCTGCATCTTAAGAGCCTGTTTTACCTTCCAGATCAATGGCCTAGGCATGTCTGACTGCCACTGTGCACTCAACTCTCTTTTGTCTGATCGCTTATCTTGTCACCTTGCCTAAGCTCTACATTTCCTGGTTTGTCCACCAGGTCTTGTGTCCAGACAAGCAGTTCTGTTCATGACGTCAAAGAGGTGATTTAGGGACTGAAAGTTCCTCAGCTCCCCAGAAACATCAGAATATATATGTGTGTATATGTAAATTTATATAGTTAAATCTCAGCTCTAGATTTGATCAACCAAACTGCATAAAATTTCTCATTAGACACCTGTGTGTTGGCAAATGAGTCATGCTTCTAGCTCTTACCTATAAACATACCTCTAGTTACCAAAGGGTAGAGTTTAAGTCTGTCTTTCAAGTGGTATAAGATGAACCACACTCATACAGGATGTGTTATGCAGAGATTTAAATTCTGTGTGGGAGCTGAACACCCTGAAGTCCCAAGAATTATCACATGTATCTTCTGTAAAATGCCTCTGTAATGTTTCCTAATGCCTGGAGAAATATTCTATTTCTGAAAAATATCACTTTTCAATCTCCCAGATGGCTGAGTTGGAGGCTCTAGTTTGTTGGGCTTTCAGTTTCTTTGCTTGCTTTGAATGCTGCAGTATTGTCATCGATGAGGTATAGTTCACAGCTGGAGTTGTTCCCGGCCTGAACATGGAAATTGCCACCACTGTAGTAAACACCAAGAGAAAGGCCATTAGGATATGTCTACAAGGCTATGAAAAAAGTGGGGCAAAGAATGAACAGATCACAGATTGTCCACACTGCACAGTATCAAGCACTGCACTACTCACGTTCTGATGATGGTTTGGATTGAGCCACTTAATGCTTTTTCTCTCTTTTTCCTTTAGTAGCAAGATAGATATATGGAATGATGCCCACCATCTTCACACAATTAGCCCTGATGGAGATAGATCTTTCATGGACCTCAATAAACAGGCAATAATTCCTGAGGTGGTTAATTTTTGAGAACCATTCGTATTCAGTTTCAGCATAGGGGTCACCGCAAAAATATGTATGTGCATCGTAATCAGTCAGTTAATCACCCCTTTTAAATTATCTCACATAGAGATAATTTAAAACAAATATTAAAAAAGTTAGTGAGGTCCCTCAAGTGTTGAAATTCTGGAATTCTATCAGCTACCTGACAGACTCTAGAAAGTATGGATGGAATTTGCGGAAAGTATATTTTAAGTGGATAGTGATGAAAAACACAGTCAGAGACTGAAAAGAAGACAATAACTGCAAGTCATTTATTAACCTTAAAGATAATGTGGTTTAGGGAAAGGGCCAATTATTTTTGTTTACTAAGAAAACACTTTTTGGTGATGAAAACCTATTTAAAATGAAAAAAAAGAAAAAAGACAAAATGTATTTCAATTTACTGAAGATCATTATAAATTTAATACACTTTTGGACCTGAAAACTGCAGTTGTATCCACTTCCAATTAATAACTTGCTGAATGGCATTAAAAATGAAATAGCTGCTTCCTTTGCAAAAGGAATATGTTGTTAAATTTATAGAGGCAGAAAATGTGAGTTCAAAAAACTGAAGTTACAGTAGTCTTTAATATCCTCGACAATCTTTTGTTAGCATATTTATGAGCTTAAAACCCATCAGCACTTATATTGTGAAATTTTAAAATGCAGGAAATGAAGAAATTAGCTAAAAGGATGAGAGGAAAGTTATTATTAATAATAATAGTGATGATGATGATGTTTAGAAGCAAGTAAAAGTGTAAGAATGAAGACACCATGCTGTAATTTGACATAAATAAAAAAATTAAGCTGGAATAAAATGCAGGCATGAGAAGTAAAAGCATTTTAATCAAAATTTAAAACTTCAGACACTTGGGGTTTTGGCTGTCATGAAAGGTTCCTTTTACCTTTTGCATATAGGATATATATAATCAAATTTAATTAATTTTCTGTGTCCTTGATATACACAATCAAAATTCAAAATGAAAACTGGAGCCAGATTTATGCTTACAGAAAATACATGTCACTTATTATGCTACAGCAGTGGCACATTATGGTTTCCCATGGAAATAATTACAGCAATACTGAATGGGCCAGATTGCCCAAAGGATGTCAGTCTATCAGGACAGGTAAAACCCTCCTTCAGGTTAAGCATGAATCACACACACGGAAATGCATACCTACATTCTTATATAAATGCTTTATTCCGTGGGTAATTAGGCTTCCAGTTTTATTTCCCCTCTTTCATTTACCAGTGACATCAGGCTTGATTCATCCACTGAAATGCATAGAAGACTTTGAGATGGCGTTGCAACAGGACTGGAAGGACTTCAGAAAACCTATGCTACCCCTAGAACGGGACTGGAGGCCAGATGAGGTACTTAAGGAAATCTCAGGGAGCACTAGACTGCATGTTCAGTGGCAAAAAATCAACCTCCACCCTTACTATCATTCACCTTTGAACACATCAGATTTACAACTGGCCTTCAGGCAAGAATTTTGTCTTGGCTGAAAACAGACTACAATGGTGCATACCTTGAGCATGTTGCATGCCTCATGTTGCAGTGAACTGCTACACAGTGTTGCTGAAACAAGGCATAAAAATCTTCTTACTCTCCTGAATTTAATGAACTGTGTTCATGGGACATTTCTGAGAGTAGGTCAAAAGGTTCCCTCACAGAAAAACAGAGGGAATCCTTACTAAAAGAGGGACAAATCTCACCAGCCATGATCTAAAAGTTATCTCTTCTCAGTCATCCAGTCTCCTTCCATAGTCAATCACAGAATATTAGGAGCTGGAAGAGACCTCGAAAGTTCACTCAGTCCAACCCTGCTGCCCAAGCAGGATAATCTAGATTAGATCACACAGTAACGTGTCCAGGCTGGTCTTGAATGTCTCCAGAGAAGGAGACTACACAACCTCTCTGGGCAGCCTGTTCCAGTGCTCTGTCACTCTCAGAGTGGAAAAGTTCCTCCTTATATTAAGATGGAACTTCCTATGTTCCAGTTTGGAACCATTTCCCCTTGTTCATAGATACAAAGATTGTACAGATATACAAGGATGTAATGGGGATACAAAGATTCCTCCAAAGTGAAATTAGTCCTACATATAAAAATAATGAACTATTTTAAGATAAGTTGAACACTGTTGTATATGTGCCTCTATTATTGTTGTATTTTAGACTTAATAAGGTTAATTTACTATTTGCTGTTACCCTCACCTTTACCTACAACAGGGACAAAAAAAATTATCTTCAAAATAAAATGTACCTTTATTGCTGCAGAAATGTGAAGACATCTTTTCTGTCACTGTGCTTATCTCGAGTACCTATATATCTATTGCTCTGACATTTTCACTAATTGTAATTAATGCTTGATTTGATGATTAAATTCCGATCCTACTCTTTTCTTTCTCTAGGAGAGGGTACGAGTGGGTGTTTGTTAATATCTTAACATAAAAATATTAACTTTCTGGCTTTATTAATTCATTCAATTCCCACACCTACAAGGTAGCAATGATTAAACTCAGCATTGGATTTGAGGATCTTCATAACAAATTAAACCAAAGCCTCAGCTTTGCAATAGGATATTTGAAATCTTTGACATTCTCTGTATGGTTGCTTCATTTCCAAGTATCTCCTGTATCACTCTGGTAAACTATTTTATCATTAGGGTAAAGACTAAAGAACCTTCAGCCAAGTGCACTCACTGGTTGAACTTTTGCATATGAGAGGAGGATGGAACACCAATTAGAGAGACCACTGATATGTATGAAGTACAGAAACAGCCAGAGGATGCACTCCTGGCAGAGATAACAAAAATCCAGCATGTTATGAAAAAGCACAGCAATCTCTTCACAAAGCCTGAATTTTTTTCTAAGACTTTGTAAAGAACAGATGCTTAAGGCTCTGTGTTTAAAATGTTTAATTTTTTTAAATATGGAATTTTATTGATTCAAACTGCAAAGCTATGTGGCCCTTGTTCCTACAAAAGCCCTCGGGCATTTTATGGACCATGTTAATTACAAATCATTAGATATGCCAGAAGGTTTAGAAAATTAAATACAGTGTGTTTATGACAGCAGTCAGATGGTCCAGAGGACATTAGGACATGGATCCATGAATCTTGTCAAATTATGTTTTATGTAAGAATAAGATTTTTGATTGCTTGGTACTGCCAAAGACATACTAAAACTAAACAACTGTTGACTCCAAATAAAATCCAGGCTCTTTTCAAGGACAGGAAACCAAATGACCAGACAGAACCAACAATCCCACGGACTAGTAGAGTGTTTTCTAAAAAAAATTGATTGAGATTTTTCCATGAGGAAGCATTTTTTTTTCCAAGTAGAATGGTCAATAGCAGTCTGGATGGTTACAGAAATCTGTGTCAATGGTCAATGTCTTCTCGAGCTGGCGAGCATGTGCTCTCTCAAATGTCTCAAACGCTCAGTGAACCCCCACATGACTCCCAATACTTTTCTGCAGGTGTCTGAGAACTCTGTGCAGAGTAATGTCTAGAGGCATTTTAGATGTCATAGGGTGTCCTTCCTGATTTCAAGATGCAGCTTCACAGATCTCCCATGTGTCAGTGATGCCAGGTCAATGGGAATATTTCAGGTATCCTAAGCCATCTAAAATTGATCTAAATATGTATGTTTGGGCATTTTATTTGCTTTCATATATTTATACACCAAATTTAGTTGTCTATAGTCCAAAACTGAGAAATACCATGAGGGATAAAACTCTCTTCTGTACCAGTTACATCTGAACTGTTTTTGAACTCTGTGTCAGAATGAAATTAAACCAGTCCTAAAAATGTTAGTTTTCTTTTGAACTTTTGGACTGAAGATGACCCTGTGATCTGGCAAACAGAGCATTTAATCTCACAGGTTGCAATTACATGAACAAACATGGAATGGCTTTTGGCAGTATACATATCTTTTACAGACTCTGGACAACATAAAAAATTTCCAGATTACCCTGAAGGAAATAATGTCCCAACACTGTAGCAGCATTGTGACTCAGTGAAAAACCTCATAGGAAGGAAAGATGAATGTGTTTTAAAGCACGATTTCAGTGCCTCACGCTCTCACACCCACAAGTCCCAAGACATGTGTAAGTAGATTGTAAGCATGTACCCAGGTAGTCTGTGCAATGCTTCTAGCAAGGACATGGAGGATCTGATGTGTCAGGTGTTGAGCCCCTTCCCATATGGTTCCTCCTGGGGGCACGGTGCCTTTTGGACGTGTCTTATTGTACCCTCTAGCACCTGACAGTGATAAATCTCTCTATCCTGCCCCACCTCTGTGAGTTGTCAGGATTTAGTCCCTGTTTCTGTTTCAGATATTGTTATCCTAAGTAATTGCAGGTAGTGGTCTGATAGGATCTTGTTGATCTGCTGCTGTAAGCGTTATCAATACATGACATTTTTTATAACCCTTATCCCACTGATATTTTGCCCCTGTGTCCTCACATTCACTCTCCAGACATACCAAAATAAAATGTTTTTATTGCAATATTCCACAACTCTAGGAGATTGCTGGTCATTGATTTTCTACTGCAGTGTTACATTTTGATACCTGCTAGCAAAAAATGAAAGCAAGCTTTTGAGATTCAAAGGTGTTTCAGTGATATACTATGGCAAAATTTCTACCTTCCTGGCTAAGGATTAAAGATAAAAAACGAAATTCAGTTCCTTCTGTGCAGTCATTTAATCTCAAAATTCCGTTTTTATCAGAACTTTATACCACCCACCTCTGTTTACATGAATCAGCTGAGCTTTATGGTAGGCTTTCCCAATTTTCTCCATCATTCATCTTACATTATCAGTTTTTACCCATGACAAACTGGAAAAACAGTTGAGAAGAAAGGAAAGCAACACTTGCCATTGTTAGAACAGATAGAAATAATTCTTTTGTGTAATGAAAAGAAAAACAGCAACCAAAACAACCCACATTTATTTCACCTGTAGATAATACTCTGAATGCTCTTTCAGTGATTGTCCTGATGCATTTAACAAGGACTGCTACACTGGATAATCAGAACTCAGATTGATATCTATTCTCAAACTTAAAAGTGAACCATGGTCTGTATGAGTCTGTAAAAGCACTATCTGCCTCCAGTGCAGATCTGCCTTTCTTCAGGCAAGCCTCTCCTGCCCCTTGGCCAAGGAAGGTCAAGGATGTCCCTGCTTTTCAGCCAGGGATGGTTTACCAGTAGGTGTTTTTTACCACATATAGAACCTGGTTTAAGATCTTTATCTGTTGCAACTGACATCTGTTACAATTATCCTGCTCTCCAAAAACCAGATTCATTATCCAGTGTGCAACAAGCAATTGCCCACACACAGTGGAGACGTTGCATTTATTCAGGCCTGGGTGCCTGGTGGATTTCCACAAATCAAGCACACCTGAAGGCAGCAGTTTCATTGTATTTACACACACCTTACAAGGTGAGACATTCCCAGTTACAATCATAGGCTAATAATTTGCATGTAATTGTAATAATTACCATGTCACCCTCTTCAATCTCTGTGCTCATATGGAGGAAGGGTTTTCACCTGGGCAAGGGTCTTCTTGATCTGAGGGGTGTGTTGTTTAGTATTATAATTAAGACCATTCAGTTAGGGATTCCTAGACTTCAATTTTCACTGCCCAACTGTCTTTGTCTGTATTAGATGCTCCTAGTGGTGACAGGTATCACTGGAGCAGTGTGGTCCTGAAGGGACTGAACCTCGTGGAAGAGAGATATGCTGCAGTAGTTTGTGAAGAACTGTAGACTGCAAGGACTCCCACTGGCAAAGGACTGTCTCCCATAGGAAGGACCACATGCTGGAGAAGGTAAAAAGTGTGAGGAGGAATGAGCAGCAGAGGCTATGTGTGATGAATTGACAGCAACCTCCATTCCCCTTTCCCCTGTGCTGCTGGGGGAAAGTAGGTAAAGAGATCTGGGAGTGAAATTAAGCCCTGGAAGAAAGAAGGAATGGGAGAAAGACATATTTTTATTTCTAATTACCCTGCTTTGCTTAGTAATAAATGAGATTAGTTTTTTTTTAAGTTGAGTCTCTTTCGGCTGTGATGGTAATGGGTGAATGATCTCCCCCTGTCTTTATTTTAACCTACTATTCTTTAGTTATATGTCCTCTCTCCTGTTTAGTTGAGGAGTGATAGAGTGGTTTTGTCTCCAGCCAGGTTTGACCCACCACAATACTCAAACTAGCTTTGTGATATAACATGTTGAATGTAACAATTTTAGGTGGCATTATTTGAAAAATAAATATTGACATACTGTGCTGGTTTTGGCTAGGATGGAGTTAATTTTCTTCATAGTAACTAGTATGAGGATATGTTTTGCATTTAGGCTGAAAACAATACTGATGATGTAGCAATGTTTCTGTTATTTCTGAGCAGTGCTTACTGTGTAAGAGAGAGGCAAGGCTCTTTCTGCTTCTGAAACCATTCCACCAGCTTGTATACTGGGGCTGCACAAGACTCTGGGAGGGGACACAGCTGGGATAGCTGACTTCAACTGACCAAAGGGATATTTTATAATATATGACATCATGCTCAGCAATAAGACTAGAGGGAGGTTGGCAGAGAGAACACTGCTCAGGGACTGGCTGGACACTAGTCAGTCAGTGGTGAGCAATTTTTTTTCATTTGCATTCTTTGCCTTTCTTCAGTTCTCTCTCTGTTACTTTACTTTTCATTACTATTCCTTTGCATTTCTACTATTACTACTACTATGATTCTTCTTTTTGTTGTTTCAAATGTTAAATATTTTTCATTTTAGTCTATGAATATTGTCACTTTGACCCTTATGATTTTCTCCCCACATTGTGCTGGAGGGAGGAGTAGGCAAGTAGCTGTGTGTTGCTTTGTCGCCAGCTGGGTTTAAAATATGAATTTTCTTTTTTTTTGAGAGAGAAGACATAAAATATAGTTGTTCCTAAAGCAAGACACTGTGTGTTTCTTTCAGGAGACTTTCAGATCTTGCCATCATATTTGTTGGTTAGGTTAGTATTCATAGCTAGCTATTTAGTTTTCTTTATCTAAATTTCCTTGGGTAGATATGGATCTTTTTGGTGTAAGTAAATGCTACAGTACAATATTTTTGCCTGTCTACTCTCCTGTATGTACACAGGCATGGGGATGAGTCTTTTGTGTAGAAGATTTTTACAAATAATGTTGCAATGTAAGAAGATGTAAGATCAAATATGTGTCACCCACCTAAAACTACCCATCCTTCGAACCCTTCAATATTATACATGTCATGCTTGGCTGATTGTGTCCCTTAAGTCTCCTGTCACAGAAAAAAATGGAAATAGATCCTTTCTATCACACAGAGCAAATGTTGCCTCTAGGTACAATACTGTGACATTTTATGAAAAGGCATCTTTTTTCAGGGCGTCAGATTCACAGTGATTTATTATCTGAAGCTTTTATTCTCATGTTTCCTTTCATTTGTAGAGTTGGCTATTATATGTTAGTACTTGTTTACCGCAGCACTGTTTCATTTACTTAAAACAGAGAAACCTGTACTTTCTAACAGCTATAGTGAAAAACTTTAATGTCATTGTAATAATGACATCCAAAATCATTTACTAATACCTTGACATTGAGTAATGTATCTTAATAGATTACAGTGAGCTCATTTTGAGTTTAAAATTGAGGACTTCAGAAGTATAGTTTGCAATGATATAGTGAACGCTATTGAAAATAGCTCTGGCACCACAACATGAAATCTTTCTCTATCTGGGGGTCTTGAAAGTTGCAAGAACTGTGAAAGAATCATGGAATGAAAAGCTTCAGAGCAAACTACTTTCCTTGATGCAAACTTTAGGCAATGTGATTTAGATAATTCCTTATTTACAAAGCTGCTAAGAACTCTTGGCATGCTTGTATAAATGGAAATAATAAGTGGGAAACACAGTGTTCTGCAGGACTCAATGTAGTATCTGTGTTTCTCCACAAATACCCCCAATAAAATACCATGAAAGAATTAAATGATGTAATTTTGACTGGAATCTATCATATTACACATGTTGGAGCTATATAGTCCAGGTATTTCTCTGGTTTTCTTTCAAGAAAATGTTAGATTTTGTGACATTTCAAGTAAATTCCCAGATAGTAGTATGACTGTAAGTTATAAGTAAAAGTATTTTTAGTGTATATCTATTAAAATAGTTTGCCTCAAATGAGTAATTTTCTTTTCATAAATGTCAGCCAAGTTACCATTTCTCAATACAAAACATTGAATTCTCAAAGCTTTCTTGGTGTGACTGATCAATAAACCCCTACAGTGGAGCAAAGATAGACAAGGACAACATGCTTATGAAGCCCAGGGAAAATTGTAAGGAATGACTGACCACAGCTTTTGCAAGAAACACTGAAATTATCTCTTTGCAGAGGGAAACAAGGATGGCTTTTATTTCAGATCAGTGCATACAGCAGTTGGGTGGATCAACTGGCTGTATTAGCTGACCAAATCAAGAAGTTATATCACCGGAATGAATCAAACAGCTGTTACTGATTGTCCCTGTATTAATCAAAACATTATGTTTTCCTGACTTAGACTAGTATGGTTGTGGAGGTAATACATGGCTTAGTCTAATATGCAGCATACAAAGTGAACAACCAAGAAGGCGGTGGAGTGGGTTGGACTCGATTATATCAAAGGTCTTTTCCAACCTAGTGATTCTGTGGTTCTGTGATCTCCAGAGATCCCTTCAAACCCCTATCATTCTGTGATTCTGTAACAAAAGAACTTGAAAAAACATTGGCTGGCAGTGGTCTGTCTGAACAAATATATTCCTTTACAGACTTTGGAGATACCCAGAAAGGATATATTATAGAGTGAATATATTACAAAGAGTGGCAATGAATATCACTTTTATACTGTAAATCAAATGTATATTGCAATTGTTATATTTTGCTAAGAGTAATTAGCACTTGTATTGTGATTTAACTACATTGCTCTATTTCTCTGCTAAATTGAAAGTCTGTAACATTCAGTGACTTAAAGCAAGTATATTTGGTGTTAAACATTAAAGCCTCCATTTGAGGAATGCCAAAAAGAATCTGGTAAGACAGTGTTGGACTCTGACATTGAGTTTGTTGCTACCTTGTCTTTATGTAAAAAGAGCAACCCTGGATATCTTTCCATGGGAAGCATCTTCAAAGAAAACTTGTCTTCATGCACTACCATTGTGGTTTTGTGGGACGGCTTCGTCAAGAAGCAGCTAGAAGCTTCTCTGAGATCTGACATAGTAAATAGCAGCTGGGCTCCAAAACTCCCAAACTCTGTTATTAACAAGGCCAGATGGGCCAATCAGCGCCGGTCACAGCGCCTCTGGGAATCACCTTTGAGAGACAGAAAAACACAAAGAGACAGATTTTGCCACCAGAGAAGGGAGTGAGAAGATGTAAGAAACTTTGCAGACACCAAGGTCAGTGAGGAGGTGGAGGAAGAGGCACTGAGAGAAGATTCCCTGTGGCCTGCGGAGAATACCGTGGTGAAACAGGTGTCCTGTCCGGGTCACTCCTGTGGAGATTCACCATTGAGCAGGTGAAGACATATGGAAGAATCTGTAACCTATGTGGGAGCAAGCCCCTGGCAGCACCTGCAGCCCGTGGAGAGAGATAAAAGACAGAGAGAGAGAGAGATGGAGACCCACACCATAGCAGATTTGCTGTCGGGGGCTTGTGACTGTGTGTGGGACCAGGCTGGAGCAGTCTGGAACTGAGAGACTGAGAGACTTTCTATGATTTTTTGACTGGTCCCTATAGAAATGAAGTGGGGTGGTTGGTGAAGAGCCAAGGTCCTGTGAGAAAGGACTCACATTGGAGAATGTCATAGAGGAGTTTCTCCTGTGGATGAGACACCATGCTGGCCCAGGGAAAGAGTGTGAGGAATGCCAACCCATCCCTTCCCACCACCCCCCAAGAATGAGAACAACTTATGAGGAACTGACCTTATTTCCTCCCCTTTCCCCTGTGCCATCATGGGGAGGAGAAATCATGAATAAAGTCTGCAAAGAAGGGAGGGGTGGGGGGTGGTGTTTTAAGAGCTGTTTGTACTTCTCATTATCTGACTCTGGCTTCTGTGTGTGCGCAGTGTAGTGTATTAAATTAGAGAGTTTTCTTGCCTTTCTTCTGTGTTGAGTCTGTTTTGCCTGTGACACTGATTGCAGAATGCTCTCTCCTTGTCCTTATCTCGACTCCAAAGACTCTCAACATGTATTTTCTCCCCTGTCCAACTAAGGGAGTAGTGATAGAGTGACTTTGGTGGGAGTCTGGCCTCCAGCCAGGGTCAAACCACCAAAACTAAGAAATCTCTAGCCTCTCCACTATTCTGGTAAAGCTGAGCTGCAATGGAGAAAGAGAACACAAAATCTCAAGGAGTCAAAGGCGGAGCAAGCAAAAGAAAGCAAAAAATAGTTACACCATGCAGTAGAAAAAGAGGGATCCATGGATTCAGGATTCCTCTCAGGGACTTGCTTATGTATTTTAGCCAATGACTGTTTAAAGCATTATGTTTCTGAGGGAAAAGAATGGAAGAGTTTATAAGCATAACCTTATGACATAAAGCTATTAGCGTTGCCTCTTAAAGTAATGTAAACTTCATGCTGCTTTCCCAATAACCATAAGGACTTCAGGAGAGAATAATAGCTCTGAGTCTTTAAATATGAGCCAGGTGCTTTAGCTTTGAAAAACTTTCTAAAGTTTCAAAAATAGAATTGTCCTTGAAACCTCTCCTAAAGTAAGTCTTCACAGATTCTTGCTTTCTGTAAATAAGTATAGCAAGTTGCCTATCACTCTTCTGGAGCTATAATGCACTTAACTATCCTAATGTGAATACCACTTCCCAAGGCAGAGAGATATATTCTATTACTGAGGTCCTAGTTCCTTTACCAGACTTCAATTCTTAATCTATTTATATACATACATATATATATATATATATGTAATATTAAAGCCCAGAAATCCAAAATAATTTAGGAAAATAATGTCTTAATTTTCCTCGAAGATTATGTTATGGCCAGGAAAACTGTTGGGAAGCAGTTAGAACACACTATTTTGAGCAGAAAATTTTCTCACTACTTCTTTCTATAGTAATTATTTCATTTTGTTTATAATGTGGGATATACCATATATACTTCAAAGACTTATTTTTTACCTATGTTAACATTCAGTTTTCCACTCTGAAGTGTTTTTACATGTAGCAGTTTTTCCAACTGCATGCAGCTCTTTCTTGTATTGTCTTCATTGAACTACAGAAGTAGAGAGGTTCTTTAAATGAGACCCTATGCCTTTCTTTCATCTTTACTGGAATTTCTCTTCAAACCAGCACTTCAGCAGTTATTTTTATTCTCATTATATATGAGCATGGAAACCTATGGAGTCTTAACTGCATAGAGTCTAGAAAACATTATATAATGGAATTTTAATGTTTTATTAACTGTTGAACTATGAGGAATTTGGCAAAACCAAGCAGTTTCAAAGATTCTAAAAACTGAGAAGCTGCACCATCTTCTTTTTGAGGATGTAAAGACTACTCTGAATAATAGATGAAGGATGGAGGAGTATAATAATGTTGGAAGCCTTTAATCTCTCAGTTATTATTTCAAAACTAAGCTATAACAATATTCAATTTCTTGACCAGAATAGTATGTAAAATTCTTGTTTAAAATATATTATGTCCTCAGTCCTCTCCTTACCTGGTCGTACAACATCATCATGCTAATAGTTGTTTTACATTACAAGTCATTTACAATTTTCATTAAAATATCAAAGCTTTCAAAAGCATCTAAGATTAGAAACCAAAAAGTTACATTATTTACAACAGCATATTAATAAAAATGACAACCAAAGTAGGGTAAAATAGTGTAATATTTTCAGACATGAAAGTAAACACTGGTGGAAAATATCTTTATTTGAACAAACTTCATTATTTAAAAAAATCCCAACCACAAAACCTTTATAATATGTACCTAATACTATATTTGAATGGGGAAAAGTCTTTTAAGTTACTTTTTGTACCACTCTGCTGTGTCAGTTGTGTTTGATGTGTTCTTGAGGAGCTGCTGTCAGCTAATGAAATGATGATGTTTTATGTGACAAGAAGAAATGTTCCTTTTTTGTCCTTGTCAATTGTGCTAGGTTACCGACCAAAATAATAATGCTTATATAGTACTAGAAAGGAAGTGACAGAACAGCTGTTGAGCATAAAAGCACAGACTTCCCTGCAACATATAGATAAAAATTGTGTTATTCCATGATATGATATTTGTACCTGAAAATATTCAAATGTTTGTGATTTTTACTTTATGTTTACCAGAGTCAGTTTCTCAGAAAAATAAATAAATGTTACCTGTCTTTTAGGAATTAAGAAGTCATGTAAAACTGAAAGCTTCACAAAGCTGAAAGGAAGAGTAATTTTCTCTCTTCTTTAAACTTTTTAATTAATATGGCATCCTGATATATACCAATATGTATTGATAACAACTGTTGTTTATCTGATTATTATTCCATTGTGAAAGAATGCTCTCAAGACACGTATGACAAGCATTACTAGTAAATACCCTCTCTATCTCTCCAAAGAGACCCTTTCCACCCTTAATTTCTAAAGGTACCTCTGATCAGACCGACTCAGAAAGACCACTCCACAAAGACATTTATTGATAATTGACCTTTATGGCAGATAGGCCTTAGCTTGTTTCATGAACACAAAATTAACTACTTATCTACTAATATTCCTTCTTTAGAAAGTGAGGTGATATATATCAAGCAGGTGTAAAAGGAATAAAAACATCAATGTATTAATTCAGATTTAGCTCAGGAAAGCACAGCCTAGGATATGTAGTTAAACCAAAACCATACCCCTTAGTCTGAGTAGTTTTCATTTTGAGAATCAGTGGACAGCATGCTTTCTTCCTGTAATAGTACCTCATCCTTAAAAGGTAGGTAAAGTTAGGAAGTGTAGATTTTCCATTTCTCTAAAAGAAGTTGAAATGCTTCATGAAAAAAAAAAAATAATCTGAATTTGCTCATTTATTGAGAAGAAAAAAAAGGGACTTTGACTTTATAACCTGTTGAGAAGGTGATTTTCCATAAAGGACAGACACAGAGACCTCTGAAAATTTAGTAGTAATATGGTAAACAGGACCTATTTGTGCTAATACAGGTGAGGTGAATCTCAAGATTGAAAGGTATGCAAGAAGGGAAAAATTCCTCTGTTCCCTGAGACATAGATAATCGTGTCCAAGATTAGTAAAAGAACAGGATGCACAGTAAATAAATAACAAAGCAAGAACTATAAGTGTTAAAGAATTATTTTTAGATTATTCCAAAGAATAGAAAGAACTAAAAGAAAAGAGGAAATGGAAGATGAGAAAATTCTATTCTTATTTTTTTTCAGGGCTGTAAAAATGCAGTGTTCTGTATAATTAAATGAATTATGTGAATTATTGTGTTTTTTCAAATGTTTTATTTACCCACAGCTAAACATTAGCAAACAGAATGAATAAATTAAGTAGCCCTTTATACCACTAACTTAATATCAGAAATATTAAATCTTTGGTTCCTACTTTAAAATTATGTCACAAAAGAAAGTAATTGTCTTGGGAAAAATTTTATTCACATTAATTTCTGTAAATACACCCATTTTGTGTTTAGCTGGGACCTGTAAAATTCACTCATGAATAAGCTATTGCCCTTCAAAATTGTGTAAGTGTAGTCATCCCACATAAACACACTTTACAGTAGAGTACAGATGCGTATCTAATAATTCATTCCATGGTCTCAGAGTACTTTGAATGTTTTACTCTCACACATTATTTATTTATTTAATAATTTGATTCCATTATTTTCAGAGGATATGTTCCATGGGAATTTTGCTCTATACATAATGAAAACAATTATACTTCATTTTGCTTGAATGAACTTCATGTTACCAAATCAATTTTTTTTTTTTTTTTTATGTAAAGTCAAGTTGGATTGAGTTTGGGTATCATCCTTTTTTAACCACTCATACTGAAAAAATAAAGTTTTTCTTATTATTGCTTGCTACATATATATATATATATATAACTAAAAAAGCAGACAGCACATTTGCTATTTAGCTTTCATCTACATTTTTATATGTGTAGGAGCAAAACCAGAAAATGTACAAGAATAGAAGTTGTAAATTAGTGGCTATTCATAGCATTTAATCATTCCCATAGACATATAGTTTTCCTGGCTGTAATGAGGGAAAACTCTGGTGTAAAGAAATATTTCCGTTTTATTAAAGCAGGCACTGATTTGCATTAATAAACAAACAAGGCAGAAAATTGTGTAATCTTTTGACTGTAGTAGTAGCATAGAAACTGATTCATAAACCCTCTGCAAAATGTGGCACAAGAATTCTCACCTTGCTGTCCTCAGACCTCTTTTTTCCTTTTTTTTTTTCCCTTCAAAATAAAGATAACATCATATTGAATACACACAAGTGCCTTCATTACTGAAGAATATAAGCAGTTTCTTTCTACTGACAGTGCATTTTTCTGGTATTGCCTTGGCCTGACCTAATTTTAGTTTATTTTAACATCTGTCTAGAGGTAACTGTCCACAGAGTAGAAGCTCTGGAAAACTTAGGTGTTTTATCACACAGCAAGTAATAGTCTTTTATCTTGATTGAGGCTGGGGGAGACTGCTGTGGAACTTTTAGACTTCAGGTGGGTACTATAAAGAAGGAATCAGGTTGTGTTAAGAAAACTTACACAGTTAAACACAGGTGTCCCAAAGTCTGGGAATAAAAATAAATCCCACCATGAGCATCTCACTGTTCCCAGCAGAAAGCTTGGGCTACTGAGAAGTCAACATACAGCCTCTTCTCAATTGTTCTTGATGAAAACTGAACATTCAAAATCAGTGCAAAATTGGAAGAGCAGAGCACCAGAGAGAGTTAAGACACTGGAGATTGTTGTGTTTAATACTGTGTAGAAATACTCACTCTTACGTACTATTTCAATAATTTAGATTATAGAGGAGTTTATGTTTCAAGTAGAGTAACAAATTCGTAGCTCCAGAAACATAGTGTGTTCATTTTTTTCACATAACAAAGTTCTGGGGCTCGCATCATAGCGTATACACAGCAATTACTGGTTTGACTGATTTTTCTTCTCGATATGAGAAGAACAAGAAAGAAGAAATAATTCAGCATGCATCCTTCCTATTTAAGTAGAATAAAGCCTACAAATAAACATCATTATTTCACCTATATTTTTGTCCAAGGAAATTTTTGTTTTCCTGTAAGTCCTAGGATTAGCCCTAACTGTGGTATATTACAGTCTCCAAGTCCCTTCTGGAAGAACTGCAGATCAATATAAATCTCTGGCCTTTAAAAACACTATCTCCAATTCAGCCCTGAAGTCTGGTACAGACCTAGTAATATGTTTTCTTTGGTTTACCTTTCTAGCACAAATCTTGGTCTTAATTATAGCCAGCTGTATTTAACATATTGTTGCTGTCAGTAAGTCCATGAACTTCAGGAACCTCCTCACACCCCTTGGACTCTAGGTTACGTGAATACTGAATATTAAAATTAAATATTAAGCTCATAGTTTTATGAAAGTATAACCATGGAAGAAACAGGTATTTCCACCCTTAACTACAGATAAATCTCTGATACATAGATAATAGAGCAGAAATAATCTTATGAGCCTTAAGTTTTTGACATCTCAGTCCTGCTTTTGGTCTTTAGCTGATGTTTCTCCAATAAAAAGCAATATACAGTGATTCTGTATATATTAAAATCTGTTGTTGCTCTTAATAATAGCTAAGAAAAAAAGAAGTATTTACAGTACCTTAGTGTTGACCCTTAATATTTCAGGTCCCACTTCAATTCAGAGATGACTTAAATAATCCAAACTGTTATATTCATTTTAAAATAATAAATAATGATTCAATAATTAAAATAAGTGTCCTATTAAACTCTAATCTTATTGTTACTTTTTGTTTGTTTGTTTTATTTTAAATTTAATTTTAAAATACAATTACAGTGATCTATGTCTTTTCACTTCTTCAGCTCATTCCATTCTTTTTTGACTATTAAAAAGTCATCCACAGGAGTTTTCAATGCAATTCATTGAAAATGCCTCTTGAATATCTACCTCCAGTAGTCCAGTTAAAATTTAAGTCATTGCTATGACATTGGAATACAGACCTTTTTCCATGACTGTGCTTTTTCCACACAGAAGTCCTATTGATAGCAGAGGTAACAGTTTATACCGGTTCATCTCCTTCATCATGAATTCTTATGACTTAATTCCAATGTCTTCTTCCAGAAAGACAACTGCACTGTATGTTGCAACTCACCCTGCTTCTTCTGAAATGCTTTTTTTCAAAAACTGAGTCATGTTCCTCAAGTCAAATAATTTGATCCAAGTCATTGTCTTTCATAAGTACACTCAGAGACATCTCAGCTTCTCTTGACTGACTTTGTCCCCAGTTTGAATTTTTATATTGCCATCTTTTTAAGCCATGCACCAAGATGGTCTTCTATTGTTGATGCTGACTGCAAACCCTCTGCAGTAGAGACATACTTCTCAGCACTGATTTTCTGCACTTGCACTTTTACCATATTTCCATTCCTTCCCACCACTTCAGTGCTAAATTTCTAATTCTGTTCTACCAACAATTCAATCACTGATTTCAGACATGTGATTTGGCACTCCAAGATGACAAGTTCCCCTTTTATTGCCTTAACAGAGTAGTCAAGGTTACCACTTCCATATAATACAGGAACTTCAATACTTCAGGTTTAGCGTTTTCTTGACAGACTGTGTATGTTTTTCTACTTCTCTCAATTTATATTCACATTTCCTGAAACCATAAAGTATTTTCTAGAAGACCCACATTTCTAAACAGTCCTTTGAATGGGATGAAGACATTTCCCTATGTACTGTGGAGGGGAAAGGTGATAATTTGTAAATCTGAGAGCCAATCATCTGTAAAATCCTAGCAAGAGTTCTCAGATGACCACAGTCACCATGGTGACATATTTCATATTAGTTTTCAGTTTTTGTTACTGTTATTACAGTTCCAAAGCACTTGGGATTCCCAGAGCTCCATCCAAAAGGACCTGAGCTGCTCTCATATTCCATCAAGCTGTGACACTCTTCCTCCTAGTCGCTATGTTTAGAAATTTTTTGCCATGCACAGACTCAGCAAGCAAAATGTACATGCCTGAAAAGTAAAACCAAACAAAAACCACCTCCTCCTACTGTTCATTGGTTAATACTTGGAAAGACTTTAACAAGCTAGGCAAAACATTAATATTTCTACAGTTCTGTGAAGAAACTTTGCTGACCATTAGTCCTGAACCAGGAGATGTAAGGTTTCTATTGCTCTTTGAATAGGCTGATTAATAATGTGAATGTAATCATTTGACACCTGTTACTTCATGTTGGAATTTATACTCCACATGACTACAACTGCTAAAATTCTTCAAGGTCTCTTTCTGTTGAACCTAAACTTCTCAGATGCAACACTAGAAATCCTACACATCAATCAGACCTTGAGCCCAGACAACTCTATTCTTGCTGGTGTTGAAAGGAGCACTATGTCACTTGCCTTGCACCTAACATCTCAGTGGTATCATCTTCAATAGCACCAGGCATAGGCTACAATCAGGAAGGTTATCTGACACACCTGGGAACAATGGCCTTGTTTTGGACCTAAGGTTTTTGGAAAATTTAATGAGAGAAACAATCTGATCTTATTTTCTATAATTATAACCCTAACTTTAATCCTAAACTGATTTTGAAAGGAATCTAAAGAGCTGAGCTTGATGACCCTCTTAGCTGTTTTTTGTGTGAGCCCTCATCTTAGCTCAGACTTCACTCCAAGCATTAAATATAATGAAATATATTTTATTTTTTCCCCGAGAAACTGTAATCATAGTTCAAATCTGGGCCATAAACTCATCTTTCTTTCCTTATTTTGTTCCCTTTATTTAACCCTTACTTCTCAAAATAACCCAACCAACCAAACACCAGCAAATTTTTAACATTAATTCTGTAAGTCTTGAAACTGTTGAAACTGAGAATATTTTCTTGTTTATTATTAGTTCTTTTATTTTAACAGCTCTTTAATAGTTAATAGTTCTTTGGTTTTGTTAGTCCTTCAGTGATTTTTACTTTTAGAGATGGCAAATCTTGTTTCTCCTCCATAGATATTTTTTCATGCTGCAAAGTGACATCTATTTTCATCTGTCATGTAAAACACCTGTTGTCATGTAAAACACCTGTTGTCATGTAATTGATGTTTTCCATGAACTTTGCTATTGCTTCCAAGAAATCTGATCAATGGGAAAATACAGATGACACTGAGCTGATTTTGCTTCAATACATCTGGCGTTGTGAGCCCAGCTTTTTTAGACATTAATGACCATCCATTCAGCTTTTCAAAGAATCACAGAATCGCAAAGCATTAGCGGTTGGAAGGGACCTCAGAAGATCATCTTTTAGTCATTATTGCAGTGGATTTACTCTCTGTTATTAAAGCATAATTAAGAGATGTAACATTACATGTATACCTGAAGGAAATATTTTCTTTTCTCTAATTAAAACATTATTGATCTTTGTTGAACATTACATTTAGAAAAAAATGATGACTAAAGGCTACTTTAGACTTAGTTTCACATGCCTTTAAAATACAGTAGGAAGATGTTTTCTTTAGTTTGATTTTATCCTGTCACATGTTTTCTGTGGATTTAGTACAGTTTTGGGTAACAGAGAGCCTTCTTCCATAGCAATGGTTCTTGTGAGAAAAACAAAACCAACCAAACAAGAATGAATCCAAAATCATATCTTCCCTCTATTTTTTCAAGTACCACATCTTTGTAAAGGGGGATGGCTTGATTTAATCCATATATGAGTAATGGCTAAAAGCCAAATGTCTCCTTAGCTTCTTGCACAGTCATACCCCCTCAGTGGGATATAACCTCAGTGAGATAGGAAGGAAAATAGAAGAGGGACAAGAAAACTTGTGCATCATGAGATTTGTGATTTAATCTAGGTGATCCTGTTCAGCAGGGGGGGTTGGACTAGATGATCTTTTGTGGTCCCTTCCAACTCCTAACATTATGTGATTCTGTGATGAGGAAGACAGGAGATTATTTACTTTTTACCATTGCAGGCAAAGCAGAATTATCTGGTGAAATTAATTAAATTTCTTGCTAATTGCAATAAATATTTTGGTTACTAGAAATCTAAGAGACAAACATTAAACAAACAGCTTTCCTCTTCACCTTTCCCAAGCTCAGCTTCACTCCTTCACTCAGGAATCCTGTTCTCCCTGCACAATGGATGCAGTGGAGGAGAAGGACTGGGAGCTGCAATCAGTGTATAAAATATATCCAACTTCTCTCTTCCACTCCTTCCTTCCACACTTCTTTTGCCACGTGAGCTCTCTGTGGGTGGCAGTTCCTTTGGGAATATATGTCAGCTCCAGCACAAGTGGAGCAAGTCCTCTGTACGCCACAGAGGAATTTTATGCTCTAGCACCATGAAACAGTCATGTCCTCGTTCTTTTGGCTTTGGTGTTTCCTTTGCTCTTTTAGAATCTTTTTGTTCCTTCTTCTTCTTTCTGTGGTGCTTTATACCCTTTCTTAAGCATGTTTCTCTAGAGGCACCACCATTTTTTTCTGAGAGGCTTGGCTGTGCTCTGTGGTGGGCGGGTTTGACTCAGCTGGAACTCATGTCTGGCACAGGGCAGCCCTGGCATCTCCTCATTGTAGACCCTGCCTCCACAGCTCACCTCTCCAATACCAACAACTTAACATATACATCCAAGATAGATAGATAGATATACAGAATAATTATGAATAGTTGTTGAATACATAAGTGGTATTAAAAATATTTATCATCTATGTTTATTCTATTTGCATTTCATTCAGACTAGAATTACCTTTATCTTCCTTCCTATCTCTCTCCCTCCCTCCCTCTTTCACCTTGCTCCTTGTGAGGAGGTAGTCATATAGATACTGCATGTCTCTTTGACCCCTTTAGGAGGGCCTACCCAGACTCTTTCAGCATATGCCATTAGCCTACTCCTTTTCTTGGAAAGCTTCACACCTTAATGAGTGCTGTCCAGCAAGATCCTTCGGATCTTATGTCACCCTTTGATCTGCTTATGGAGTCAGTTAGCTATTATGGCCCCTTACAGCTTTGGTGTCCTCTTAAAACCAGAGACAACTAGTCTTTCATAATGACAAAAATTGTATCTTCTTTATGCAGGAGACAGTTATGTTTATTAATTTAAATATTATTTTTGCTTTATTTTCACTTCTTCAGACATAGTTGTTGCAAAAATATGGATGTAGAATAAAGCAGGTCATTGGTTTTTTTTGCTTTTGATCTGCAGTGGTCATGTAAATATTTGCATATATGCAAATAATATGCAAAAGGTACATAAAACAGATTTTTTTTTCTTGAGATGTTAGGAAGTAGTGAATAAATAAAATTACAAAAATAAGGTTTACTTTCTCTTTTTTTTTTCTGTAGTAATTTCAAGCAAACAAGCAAACTAAATAAAAAGAGGCTACTGTTTAAACAGTACCATAGTTTCAAAGATTTATTTCCTCTAGAATGGAAAAAAAAATATTTGCTTTTAGGTAACAGATATTAAACATTACATCTAGGAATACTTTACACTGGAGAAAATATCCATACTTAACATCCTAAAGTATTTTCAAGCATGCACTTTCTCAGTTTATGTGCAAGGGGTCATATAAAGTTTTGATCTGAATTTTATAAAATATGAACAATGACCAAGATCTTCAGCTAGCGTTTTCAGCTTCAGTTGTTGGTGGGTAAGAGATACAAACTGCATCATGCAGACATTTATTTAATGATAGCTGTAGGCCTTACAAATTCAGATAAAGTTACACCATTTATTTTACCACTGAATTAGGCTTAAATAAATTTCCTTAGTAGAAACCTATATTAATTTAGAATATTCACCAGATCATCTTTTAAAGATCAATGGAATGTTGTAGAGAGTTCAATCTGTACAATCTGAAGTTAAAAAAATGTAAAGAACTCCTCTCTAAAAGAACTTAATGGAATTCGAACCCAGAAAAAAATGTTTGGATACAAAACAAACTAGTTTCAAGCTGGCCCATCCATTTTATAGAAATATCGAATATCTATATAATAGTTCAAGGATAAGTAATGCTGTTGTAACACCTCTGTTAAAAGAATGATATACATTAAAGCAAAAGTTAAACTCAAGTATCGAAGGACATTGTGAAATAAATTTATACTATCACTATTCAAACACAGAGGGCTTTAAAGTGTACTTAATGTGAGAAAAAAGTCATCAATTTACTCAGATTGTGTTTGTAGACATTGGAGATACTAAATGATAATGTGAACTGGGATAACTCAGGAGAAAATATGTAATGAAATGTAATTTATTGGGCTTTAGATCTTCTAAAAGGCATTGGACAGCTATAACATTTGAACTAAGTAACCATCTAAAATATAGTTTCATTTTATTTAGTTAGTTTAGCTAATTATGTACAAGAATAACTATTTAACAAATTTATAAAGAATTTTATTAGCCAGTGCTCACTAGGTAAGTATATCTGATTTCCTTTCTGAAGGGACAACTGTGGGAACCAAATAGTAGCTTTCTGAGGTAATCAGATTGATTAATTCAAAGTGTAAATGGATGTAATCTTGGGAGAAGCCATGGTACTTTGGAGAAGTCAGGGTATACAGTTAGTGACCTATTCATTCTACTGTACAAAAAATGTCAGAATTACATACTAAGTAACCAAACAAAAAGGAGAACAGAAAGGGAAAATCATGCTGGTGGCAGGGGAGTGGAACACATTCAACATAAAGAAAGTTTCCTGTACATTCAGCTTCATAATTTCATGCTTGAGATGCCAGTACAGCATGGATATGAAAAGGTAAAATGATGCTGTGTCTAAGTGAAATGGAAAAACATTTGGACAAAAACTCCAGCTCCTCTTGATTTTGGTATTTTTTTTCCTTTTTTTTTTTTTTGTCTTCTAAATAATACAGAGCAATTGAAATTAGAAATATACTTAATGGCATAGAAACAATTTGAATGTTACCTAAGATAATATAAAGTGAGCTCCCAGCTTGTCTACTTTATTTCTGACTCAATTTAACTGCCAGACTTCACAAACTGTTTCTTGTATCTGTGGTTCTTATAGATAAGAATGCACATATGAGTTAATGTGACAAAGGTTGATCTTGCAAGTATCTATCAGTAACATAAGATGTATAATCTTGACAGATGGAATTAAAATATGGCAGTAGGTTATATACACCTCAATAAAAATATACTACCCTGGTAACTCAGTTAATGCATAGAGGTAGGGTGAGATCAATATTGCCCATAATTAGAAAACAAAAGATCACTTAACAGTATTTATAATCATTATTTTACTCATTAAACATCAGTCTGGATTTGCAGAACTAGTCAGTGGGAAAAATGCAGGGTTAAACTACGTCTTTGATGGAACATGTTAATGAACATTTAATCTCCCTGTTGAGCTGTCTGTATTGACTTTCAGTTGTCATTGATATCAATGGCACTGATATTAGGCCAATGAACATTTATTTTACAAATTGAATCTGTAGATCTGAATGGCATTAAGATGTTAAGAATAGCTATAACAGATATACTGCAAAGCAAACCTTGGAGTCATGCAGACTCACATGTTCAGTGTGAGAATAAAATGGAATCATTTCATAGAATGGTACAAAAAGTTAATTTGTGGTTTGTTTTGTTTGTTTTTTTTTCTGGTTGGATCAAAAAGTGCTGATGGGTATCAAGTATCTGAAAAATAAAATAGAAATTATGTATCTGGAGAGGAAAAAAGACTTGTAGGTGGGATGGACATTCAAGACATTCAAGACCCATCTGGACTCGTTCCTGTGTGATTTAATCTAGATGATCCTGCTTGGGCAGGGGGGTTGGACTAGATGATCTTTTGAGGTCTCTTCCAACTCCTAAGAGTCTGTGATTCTGTGAATCTGTAAAAGAACTCTCTGCTGATAGAAAGAAATTAAGAGAATTGCCAAAACATTACTCCTCCCGTTTTATCAAAATAGAGATGTTTAATAAAAATAGAGATGTTTAATCAAAATAAGGGTGAAAAAGCTGATATTTTATATAACAAAGAGTATATTCAAGGAAAAATTCTGTATACTCACTGTGGTATATTTAGTAAGGTCAATATTGTTAATTGTCCCCTTTTCTCTCTATTCCTTTGTTTTTCAGTGCATCGCAGAATCTTTAGCAGGTGCAGTGGCACTTTGAGACAGTTATATGACCCGGCATTGCCCCCTTTACCACTAAAATTAGAAACAATTTGGAATATGTAGACATTCTTCCAGGGTTATTAAGTGTAGCAGTATTGAGATCCCTTTTAATCCCCCTTTTAAACTCTTAAACAGATATTAAGAATAAAGAAAAACTGAGAATGGTTGTTTCTGTTAAGGAAGAAGACCAGAGAGGACTTTGGATATGGTGGCTGCATCCATCTTGGTAGACCAACTGGCCAAGATTAAACAGGAATGATGAAATATGATCTCCACAGCATTTAATATCACTCATACCATGGTTTAAAGAGTAGCATGGACAATAGACTACTTTCACTAGGCAGTTTAGTAAAGGCCAATTTTTTTTGGAGGGTGAAAAAAATAAATATTATATCTATAAGCCATTCTGTAACAGCTGGTCTCACTGCCAGGAAATGGTCCAGGATACATCCAATTTACTACAATGTATACAGCCTCAGAAGTTGATCAAAGCATCTTGGAAGAATATCCCTGCAAGTTTCAAGAGAAAAGCTATGTATCTCTGTTAAAGATGTCATAGGTAGTTTGGGGGCTCAAGGCTGGAGCACTAAGGATTTAAAAGATCTCTCCTCTTCATACTCCAGAAGCCTGACGAGGATACCAGTATGTAACTTAAACTACGACAGATTTTCAAAAGTCAGAAGTTCCTTTATAGGACAGCAAAAAGTGGAATCTGTGGAACACTGTATACATCTCCTTCTTGTTACAAATCTACTGAACTTTGAAAACCATCTTATGCTTTCCCACTTCCAATTATTCATTTTCGCAGAACCACAGAAGCTTAAGGTAAGAAAGCAGATTGCGTAGGCCACTTGAGTACATTAATATAAGTTTTGAATAATCCCAGCTCTCTCATCAGAGTGGGGTCAGCTACAGAAGATACCTCAGAGCCACATCCAGTCATATTTAAATTGAATCTAACAGTGAGGACTCCATAACCTACCTGGGCAAGGTGTTCCAGTGTTTGACTATAACACCTTTTTTTTTTTTTTAATATAAGTTTAAATATAATTCCCTGCATTTCAATTTGTGCAGATTGCCCTTCTTTTCTGACAGTGGGAAACATTAAGATCAGTCTGACTCTGCCTTCCTTTTTCCTTGTCACTGGATATTTACACAAACTGATATGATACATACACACCCCCACCTAACCCCCTGCCAAGCCTTCTTTTCTCCAGGCTGAATAATCCCAGCTCTCTCAGCCTCTCCTTGAATGACAGACACTCTAATCCCTTACCAGGTTAATGGCCCTTCCTGGGAATTGTCTGTACATATCCTTTGTAGAGAGAACCCCAGAACTGAGCACAGTGTTCCAGATGTGGTCTGATTGTGACTAGCAGGATCATCTCCCTCGAGCTGCTTGCAACACTCCACTTACAACGTGGTGAACCTAACCAGAAATACCTCACTGATATATCTTGCTCATCAGATGACCTTTTCAAAAGCTCTCTGACATTGATGTTTAATACTCGTTCTGTGATCAAATGATAATCCTTTTATTCAGTCAGGTTCTGACTTAGGTAACGGATGGTTGGTATTTATGTTTTTTTGTGGTTTGTCTTATTGATATTTTTGTTTTTCCTGTGTGATATGCTGTTTCTTGCCTGTGCTGTTTGAATTTCAACTTCATCATCAAAATCCTGCATTTTACATTAATATAACACTTGGAAAACATATAACAAGGTCATTCTGAAGGCCACCACTTGGAAAGAAAAATAAAACCTATCTTGGTAATATCATTACAACCATTTAAAACACTGTCGTGTTTCTTTTTACATTATAACAATCAGTTATTCTAATTCTTTTTTTTTAATCTCCAAGTTTTTTACTTTGTTCTCCATTATTTATTAAAAGTTTTAAATAGTTCTGAACATACCCCATAGTGCCACTGCTGTAGAGCAAGAGCATTTGCCCCTAAAACTTCAGTGACCTGCTTAGCCGGGAGTTTCCTGAATCAATTCTCAAAATCTGAATACAAAATCTCAGATGCAACCAAATACCAGTGGATTCCTATGGAGTTTGTTGAACACCAACCTAAGGGTATTGCTTTATTATTTCATTTGCTTTAGAATGTCTTAGGAAGAATTTTCTACTGCATATATTTTTCATCTGAAACAATACCAAAACAAGGAGAAATGATCAATATCCATTTGAAAAAAATTAGTCAAAATTAAATAGCTGCACATGAAAGCTTGATCTTGAAAAAATGACATAGAAAATTTCAGAATCAAAGAAATTTTGAACTGGATTCCATAGCAGCAACTGATCTATATACTTGTGCAGATGAACTGACAGCTATACCTATTTAATTTTATTCTCATGCACATTTCATTGAATTTCTTATTTCCTTTAAAATAATCTTAGGTAGAGTCACTTATGGCTGTGAGATTACTCAGTGTACTGGATAACTGGATAATCACTGACAGTGTTCTGCTCCTTTCAAGGTGTGAGAACTGATGGTGAACCAGCACTAGGCAAATATATTTTTAGCAGTTCTCATTGGCTAAGTCTCAGAGACTTTGCTTCTTGTCTACATTACTGTTCATGTGGGTAGTTGTCAGGACCTACCCCAGAAGCCAGATGTAGGTGACCTTTCACATTTCCAAACTCTGACTGCAAGGGGTCATGTGCATGACTGAGTGCATGGCTGAGTGTACCAAACTTAGAGGACATCTTGAGTATTCAAATCCCATTCTCACTGGTTGTGCAAGGTACAGGAAACAAGGACGATGTGATTAGCACTGATTTTACTGACATCTAGACTCAACTTTATCCAATTTGTGGTCAACTAATTAATGCAAATTAGACTAAAATTGTACAAAGCTAAAGTGTTGTCAGAAATGCATGCTTATGCCATTTCAGAGCACTGAAGAGATATCTGCTCTGATTTACCATGGGTCTCAGATCACACTGAGATTGATATCCAGGCATCATCAGATTCTGACTTGTTCTCATAATGAAACATTCACAGGCTGTAACCTGACAGTTGCAATAAAATAAAGTGAGCGGATACTTCAAAATATTTAGACAAATGACTTATTCTGATTCAGAAAATAAATTTAGCCTGTTGGTACACATGAGCAGCAATATAACTGTTTCTAAGATACAGATTTACATATAAGTTTTAAAATATGGAAAGAAAAAAAACCCCATAATTTAGTTTAATGAAAAGGTTGTTTACATCAGTTTGTCTAAAAACTTCTTCCCTTGATTTTCTTTTGTCTGCCAAAGTAGCAGCTCAGCAAATATTTCCAGAATTCTAAGTATCAGTCTCTACTGTTCCATTAATTTAAACTAAACATAACTTCTATTTCTGCAAAACACTGTAGATATCAAGAGGGCAATGCAATTGTGAAAGGAAACCACTAGGTGTTCATTGAGAACAAAACCTGTCCAAAATATTTTTTGTTGTTTAGAATTTCTTCTGTGCCTGAATTACATCTTCTCGCCTATTAAAAGAAAGCAATAAGCCCAGTGTCATTCTTATACCAAAGAGGTTTGAAAGACAAAACAATTATAGCAATCTCTATAAATTGTTTTGCAGTACAGTCACATCAGTACTTAATTTTTTTTCCCAGTATGATTATTTTGCTGCAAGGACACATTCTAAATAATCATAGTCACTTTGAAGATGTTATGTACAACATCTGCCATTCTATTACACAGTCTTCATTTGCCTAAGTCAAAAGAGAAAGGTAAGCAGTGGGTTGGAGAAGAGTAGCATTTATTGTATGCAGGAAGGAGAGCAATGTCCCTTTTACATTACTCCTATGTCTAACAATATAAGCAGTATATGGCACTCCATGACAATTCACACTGATAATGAAGTGTAGCAGCATAAGCAGGATGCAGTGTATCAACCAGTCTGGGTCATTTCACTTTCTAAATGTTGAAAACAAAGACATACAAGGGCATGGCTGCTTACTAGATTAACCTGTTTTTGTTACAGATATATTTTCACATATTCCCACAAGGTTAGGAGTTGGAAGGGACCTTGAAATACCCCTCTGCCTGAGCAGGATCACCTAGATTAAATCACACAAGAAGTGCATACAGATGAATGTCTCCAGAGGAGGAGACTCCTCAACTTCTCTGGGCAGCCTGTTCCAGTGCTCTATAACCCTCACAGTGAAAAAGTTCCACCTTATATTAAGATGGAACTTCACATGTTCCAGTTTGGAACCATTGCCCCTTTTCCTATCACTGGTCATCACTGAGAGGAATCCAGCTCCATCCTCCTGACACTCACACTTAACATATTTATAAACATTAATGAGGTCACCCCTCAGTGTTCTCTTCTTCAAGCTAAAGAGACCCAGCTCCCTCAGCCTGTCCTCACAAGGAAGGTGTTCCACTCCCTTCATCATCTTGGTGGACCTGTGCTGGACTTTTCAAGCAGTTCTATGTCCTTCCTGAACTGATGGGCCCAGAACTGGACACAATATTCCAGGTACAGTCATCCATCCACCTGGTAGGTGGATGGATGACCTAATAACCTTGTAAAAGGCTATTAGGTCAGTCAAACATGACCTCCTCTTGGTAAAACCACTGGTGCACCCTTTGGTGCATCCTGTCAGGACCCATGGATTTATGGCCAGACGGCTTTACTGGTCCCTGACCCAGTCCTCATCAACCAGACTCCTTGTTTATCTTGGCTTCCTCTGGGGCTTCAGCCATCTGTGGCTCCTGCAAACAGTCTCCAACAGTATAGACAGAGGCAAAGAATGCATTCAGTAACTCTGCCTTCTTACTGTCCTCAGTCACGAGGACATCCACTTCATTCATCAGTTGGCCTACATTGCCTCTAGCATTAGTTTTGTCGACTATATATTTGAAGATACCCTTCCTGTTGTCCTTAACTTCCCTTTTAAAGTTTAACTCCAAGGAGGCTTTAGCTTTCCCAGTTGCCACCCCACAATCTTGGACAATATTCCTGTATTCCTCCCACATAGTCATTCCTTCTTTCCATGACCTATAGTCTCTCTTCTTATACTTGAGTTTACCCAGCAGTCCCCTGTTTATCCACGCAGGTCTCCTGGCTCCCTGTCTTGATTTTTTTTTTCCCGTTGGGATGCTCTGATCTCGAGCTTGTAAGAAGCAGTCCATGAATACGGACGAACTATCTTGGGCCCCTTTTCCTTCCAGTACCCTGTCCTATGAGTTTTCCCACAGTAATTGCTTGAAGAGGCCAAAGCCATCCCTGACAAAGTATAAGGTTGCAGTCCTACTTCAGGTTCACTTCCTGCCACATAAGATCCTGAATTACATCTCATGGTCACTGCAGCCAAGTCTATCTTCAATTTTCAGTGCTTCAACCGAACCCTCCTTTTAGAAAAGAACATCAGTGCTCTTCTAGTGGGCTCATTCACTATTTGCATCAAGAGCATTTTTACTACATGAGTGGTTACATATTCTTCAACACAGCTTGAATTTCAGAATCATTTTAGTACTATATAACAAAAAGTCATACAGATATCTTAGACTGAATAATTTAGTGTGCCACTGTACAGTAACTTGCAACAGACTTTCTGAGCAAATTTATGAGAGCAAAGCAATGAAGGGGAAGGAGGCATCCTTTCAGATTTTAGTTATGACTCCAATATTTATGTGGGTAAATAGTATTGTTGTCATCAAGCACATGAAGACTAGAAGTAATTTACTTTAGTAAGTGGATCACAGTATGAAGCAAGTCACTTTCTAAGTTCCCTGGAAAAAAAGCAGTCTCTTTCTTTACTGCTTGGATAGCTTCTACAAGACAGCTGTCTAGCATTACCAGTGAGGCTTTCTGGTAGTTTAAAGGTAAGCAGTAACTCTAAAGAAAACCAGAGCAGAAAAATATTAATAGTACCTTTAAGTGGAACTATTAACATCATGCTAACATTGTATGTTAAAGCCTATTTTCTCTGCAATAATTGTCTGTGTAAAGTCATTTAATATTCTAAAAGACTAGGAAAACTATGTCACGAAAAGAAGTTTTTACTTTAAAAATATTGCAACAATAATCTTATTACAATGTAAACTACTTCTCTTGGTATGAAATGCACACAATCCTATAATGACACATAGTTGTGACATCTCTTGATCACAAGGCAAATGAAAACAATTAACTCAGCAAATACACTACATGTAAATACAGCACCTAAGAGTTTTATAATAACATCTTCTGAAAAGTCTTAAAAAGGCAAACTTGGTCTGTGAATTTAACCATGAATTAAGAAAGAGAATGCAATAATTTTTTTACCTAATTTATGTTACTTTTGCAGAAGAAACACTTCCTCAGTTTAGTGCAGAAAAAGGTACATTTACAAAAAAAAAA
>VXBZ01011959.1:0-18412 GCA_013399135.1 Heliornis fulica
CCTAAGAACTGAATTCCCTGAGCTTAGACAAAGCTGACTCATTTAGGTTGGGTTTTTTTTTAGCATATGGATATATCATTTGATATCATTTACAGACTGAGTTATGAATATGGGAATAGGAGATATTTCTTCTAGCCTTTCTTCAGCTGCAGAGTTTTCATATTACCAGCTTCCTCTCTCCACAGAAGCACTCTCATGAGAAGACTTGTTCTACTTTCACCATTCACTTTGAATTAACTGGAAAGAATTTTTCTCTGTTGGGAAATTTCACACACACACACAAAATACGATTTTAAAAATTCATAAATTATAATGCCATTTTGTAGTATTAAACTATTTCCAAGCTGTTCTGCTGATGACACTATTAGCTGAACACCTCATGAGCTTCAATGAATTTTATCCTCATATAATTTTTGTGACATAAAACACTTGAAACTCATTTCTCCAGTGAACCATTACATGAGACAGACTAAATGTTTTATTTGACATCACAAACAAAGTGAGCTTGGAAATATCCAATTCTTTTAAGCCCTTGAATGCCACTGTCCACTTGAGGATCCTTCTGCTTTATGTGTTCCTGGAAACAATATTCTCAACATTCAGACAAGATCAAGACATCAGAGAAGGGAAAAGATGGACTGGTTTTATGAAGGTCAGGCTAGGTTAAATGCTTGGCCTACGCACTTTGATTGAGTTCTCTTAAATGTGCTGTTGGAAGCAGTGTGGTAACTTCAACGTAACTCTGCTTTCCAACCACTCTCCATTAGTCATTTGTCAATTGGCTTTTTATCCTTCCATCTTCTTTTTTGTTTCTCTTTTTAATTTTCTTTCTCTCTTTCTTTTTTGTTCTCTTTCTGGCTTTTGTAGAAGCACTGCATAAGGACCAGAGAGACCACCAGAAAAAAAGAAGCAGTTTCCTATGGAGAATGTGACTGCTAATACAAAATGTCTAGAAACAGATGTTGGCTGCTTCAAGCTGCCTAATGGTGTCTTTTTAATCACTGACAGTGCATTATGGGTACTGGGTAAACTGTATTCAAGCAGACACAGTTCTTGAAGGTTTGAAGTTGGTAATAATATTGCAAAATGAATGCTCTCCTAAATAAACTGCACAATAGCCTTACCCCCTGCACAAGGCTTTCAGCAAGGCTCCAGCTGAAGGAGCCATCAAATTCAGAACAGATAAAGTATGAAGAAGCATAAATATTATACAGTGGCTGCAAAAAAAGATCATGCATGACTGCATACATTCTAATTGTCCTTCATTTGTATGTAGATTTAGCAGTGCAAACACCAGAGCTGTACCATTAGAACTACCAACAGGCATTTATAAACTAACCTAGGGAAACAGTGTAGGAAAGACACTTGGTCATTAGTGCATGATTTAGACCCAGAAAGGACTATTGGAAAGGTACACAAGCATTCAGCAGGCAATACAACAGGCTCATTATCTGTATTAAAGTCATCATGTCTTTTGGGGGTGGAGGGGAGGGAAACAAACACGCAATAAAAACCCAAACAAACAGTTTAAAGTGGTTAAAATCAGGAGGTAAAGAAAACATGTGCTGCACATATGCAATGCGTAAGAGACTGTGCTGCAGTGAGGGTTGCCATGGAGACTGCTGGATCGAATTGGAAACCTAACAGGATCTGAAAGTGAAGTGCTGAGAGCACCCCATACAAACTCAGCTCCCCCCCATAGCTGAGGCAAGTCAACATATACCCCTGTTTTTTGCCAAAGCAGTCTGGCACTGGGCAAGATGAGGCTTAAATGGGCAGCAATGGCTGGCGGCACAGGAGTTCCCAGGAGATTTTATCTTCATAGGAGTTATTCCCTAAGACACCACCAGCACAGGAATAAGTGAAGGATTTCCTCATTGCTTAGCAAGAATGCTGCCTGTGAGACAGCTTTCCTTTGAGGTGCTTTCCTTTACTCCAGTGAGCAGTACATTACTTAGCCATTAAAAGAAAAAAATCTTACCTCAGCTATTCTGGCTGATGAATCATGAGGCTAATGCCATACTCTTACCTCCCTTTCCACAACAGGGAATATTAAGAGTAGCTGCCTCCTTTCTTGTAAGTTCAACTACGCTGGAGTAGAGAGTGATAAAAAGTTAAGCCTTATTATTCTGTACATCAAAGTACAGATGTGACAGCCTCATCCTTCATTTCCCCACAACCATCTCAAATATGCAGTGATACTATCATACTTAGAAGGATTTGCAGGTTTTCACACAAGGTTTAAGCATCCATCTCAGAATACACAGCTCAAATCCTGACCCTCATGAAATGATATGGGAGTCCTTCACAGAATACAGCAGGGCCAATGTCTGCACAGTCTTCAGTGCTCACTGAGACTTTTGAGACTGATGCCGCTAATCTCTGTGCTTTCTTTCTGATGCACATCCATGTCCACCACTACCCAACCACCTGACCAAACCATGCCCAACTGCAGGATTCAGATGTACATGAGGACCTTGCATTCCTAAATAAAAAAATTTTGCAATACAGTTTATTTCACAAATCAACTGCATGGTCTACAGTCCTTGAGACTTTCTGCCTGTGTAAAAGAAGCTGAAGTTTCATCCATAAACACATTGTGTAGTTCAGATCTAGTTTGGAAAAATGATTGAAAGAATTACCTCTTATAAAATAAGAAAAAAAATATTTGGACCATTTTTGACATGGAATTACAATATTTAGTTGATTAACAGGGCATATCCATGATGGGGGGAAAAAAAATTAAAATCTATCACTGAAACCTGAAAACTGTTAAACAATTCTGAAAATGCCTAAGACCAATTTTTTCCCCTAAAAGTTGTGACAGGTGGAAGAGATAATTTATTAGAGCAAAGAAGTTTATGTGGTTGTTATTTTCTGTAGGGAAGTTCGGAAATAAAAATAATTTACATATAATTTATAAATAACTGAAATTGTTTCTTGTTGTGCCTATGGAAAAGCAATGCCTTTCCACATACTCCTAAGTTCTGATTTCATTTTAGTCTTTTAGTTATCAACATCTCTCTCTGAGTAATAGAATATTACTTCTTTCAAATCATCCTATCATGCACAGATAAATAAAAGATAGTAATCACCTGCTACCTGTAAATAGTTCTGCTTATCAAGTGTTGGGGGTCTTTTAGTTTATTCTTATTTGTAAAAATACCCTTTTGGAATACCCACATCAGTAATCTAACTCTTCTGAAGTTACCTATGCAGACATTTCCTGTGCCAAGATTAAGGTGGTTTATGCAATGCAAACCCAATTTTGTTTTTTGCTCCTCTGTGCCTCTATACAACCTTTAATTATGTATGATTTTTTTCTCACTATAGAAATTCAACCTTTTTCGGTCAGCATGGTTATTGAAGAAAGATCAGAAAGAGGTCTGGAGCTCTCACATAGAACTTGGACTGGCTTCTGTAAATCTTTTTGCACCTAGAGGCTTCCAGATGAAATGCAGAAGTTGACATCTGTATTTTCAATATTAAATGGCAACCCAGTAGTTTCGTTACTTTCAGTTGCTTCCCATTTCTGTTGGTAGAAATGAACCTATTGAATTAACATAGCTAAAGTAGTTGTTTTTGCAGTTCACAAACCCTAAAAATTACCAAGCTGTTGCTTCAGTGTTTACTCAATATTCCATTTCTTCTTAATGTGTCATGCCTTGTGCTGCTTCAAAAAAGTCCATATTTTGATCACACAGTCGATTGAGCCTATTTTCACCACTGCTAAATGGAATTTATAATACGATTTCTGTATAAGTTAATTACCCTGGTTCATGTCACGGTTTAGGTGGTTTTCCTTTTTGACCTCACACCACCTAATCTTTATAAAAATTCTTGTCACACACAGATGCTGTGAAAATCAAGAGCTTTAAATCCTAAATCCTGCAAAACTAGCTAGACTCAGAATCATGACTGTGCCCTGTGAAGAAACACGTACTTTTAAATGAGGGTATAACTTAGGATTTAGAAAATTCACACATTTTCTACTCATCAGGTTGTCATTCCTATGTCAGGCTTTGACAAATTTTGCTGGTATCTGACTACTGCTTCACCACTGAGAGATAAAAATAAATATGTATGAAGTGTGGTTGCTTCTTCACCTTGACACTAATCAACTACCTCGCTTGCCTGGGTTCTCAGTCCACGCAGATATTGTAGAATCATAGAATATACTCAGTTGGAAAGAACTCACACGTATCATGAGTCCAACTCCTCACTGTTTACACTGTTGGTTTTTGCACCTTGCTTTGATTGCATCATCTCCTTCGTGACATGTGGCTTGATCCCTTCCATACCTGAAGCACACTTTCTCTGCCAGTCTTTAAAAAAGTCATTAACTTCACACTGTTCCTATAAGACTTGTGATTTGAACAAGATATCAGTCCTCAACTTTGCACTACTATTGATCACCTCCTTTTCTTATCAATATTTCTATTCTTCACAACCTCCACTAAAAAAGTCACTCTAAACGTTTGTGTTGGAATTCTATTATCAGTTTTAAACCCTTCCTTAAAACCTGCCTTGTCTCGGACTACTCATCCCTCCAGTGTTGCAGTGGCTCTAGGGAAAGCTTTTTGTACAGATTCCTCAATGTCTTTAAATTCGGTGTCCTTGTTTATGCTGTGTAACTCACCAGTTACTCCTTATTCTAAAGACTGCAAGCACCATGGGTAGAGAGTATGCTTTTTCAACCTTTTACAGCTCTTTTCTGTGCATGGAACTCTGATTACAGCTCTTAAAGCTACATGAGCAATCAAGGCTTGTGCAATGCAATTAAGGCTAATATTAATAACAACATTGTGATACTGATCCTCTAGCAGAAATTTCAAATTGTTTTGGTAGGAGACCTGTTACCTCAGATATTTAAATCTCATCCGCTGCAAGGAGTGGAATAGCCACTCCAGGGAATAATGCACGTTGTTGGTAATGCATAGACTAAGTCACTTGCTAGATATACTTTTATCCTTTCTATGATCTATGAAACCACAGAACTACTTATCAACTGCTTGAAAATAAAGCCTGAGTTTCAGTGCAAGTACTGGCATCTGTCCTCTGGAGGGCCCGGCAATGCAAATACCCTGCTGCAAGGGACACTGTGTTCTTGAGTTTGATTCAGTCTAGCAGAATCCACTTGTAGAGCTGCGTTGCTAAGAATTGCCATGGGAACCTGTGATGGGATCAGCAGGGTATGACAAAAGATGGCAACTGGAAGAAGAAAAGAAAAAATGGACTAAGGCAAGCTGAGAACTGACATTGAAAAGCATCCTGTCAGTAAAGCGAACTGTCATGGAATCCCTTGGTGAAGCTGGGAGACATGTAGCAGAAAGGTTTGTGTTTTTTTGCTTGAGACAATAAATAAAGAGAAAGGTACATAAGTAAAAGCACTGGGGAAGCTTTCTAAAGATGTGTAGATACAAAAATCACTTCAGAAAGAGTCACGTTCAGATCTGCGGGATATGATTTTCAAATAAGAAAAGATTGCTGTTCCTTTCATGCAAGGGAAAATATATGTTTCCTTCTCTAAGTTGAACAAATGCAAAACAACTGTAGATTTGGGGAAACTGAAGCTAGACCTGAGACAACTGCCAGCTGGTCACTTGAGATTCATGCAAATACCTCAGGCAAATACATCATCTTACATGCCAGTTATCAGTGGCAGAGCTTGTAAGTGGTTATTCAGTTTCTTTAACTGTTCTGTAGGAAAAGTACATAGTTGCTTTCTTTTATTTATTGTTTTGAGAAGGTGTCTTAGTTTAACCCCAGCTGGCCTCCAAGCCCCCATGCAGCCGCTCGCTCACTCCTCCAAAGGCAGGATGAGGGAGAGAATAGAAAGAGTAAAAGTGTGAAAATTCATGGATTGAGACAAAGACAGTTCAATAGAGAAAGAAAAAGCTTCACACACAAGCAATGCAAACTGAGGAATTCATTCCCCACTTCCCATGGGCAGGAGGGTGTTCAGCCAGCCCCAGGACAATGAGGCTCCATCATGCATAACGGTGACTTGTGAAGACAAGCACCATCACGCTGAGCATGCCCCCTTCCTTCTTCTCCCCAAAGCGTTATATACCAGGCAAGACACCATATGGTATGGAATATATAAAATACCTTTTGTCATTGGGGCCAGCTGTCCCAGCTGTGTCCCCTCCCACCTCCTTGTGCACCCCAAGCTGCTCATTGGTGGGGTGGGGTGAGGACCAGAAAAGGCCTTGAACAGTGCAAGTGCTCCTCAGCAGTAACTGCAGCATCACTGTGTCATTAGAAGTTTTCAGCACAAGTCCTAAATGCAGCCCTGTACTAGATACTATCAGGAAAATTAACCCTGTCTCAGACAAACCCAGCACAGGTGGAAAAAATTCCTTCTTTATGGAGGAAAAAAAAGGAAGATGCATAGAGCTCTTTAGTTACCAAAAAGGTTAAAACGTGCCTGTTCAACACTGACATGAACTTGAGTTAGCACAATGCAGTACTGACTTTCATAGGCTTATCTTGAACAGCTTCAGGGCACTTCCAACCTGGCCGCTTAAATTAGAAAATGCAGCATGCAATAAGCAAAATCACATTTCCACTACACCTTTCATCAACTACATGGAGCTCCTTGAAGATCAAATGGAACAAGAATGTTGAAGAATTGTTGAAGAAATTTCCAAACTAACGCTACTAATATGGAAATTGCTAAAGTAATTCTAGCAGTTCACTGCAGAGTTTGTTATTTAAAGAAATCAAGGATATGTCTAAACCCCAATGCTAACTGGGTCTTCAGTAGAGCATAGGTGCACCTGACTTTCCTTTGAATTAATATTAATCATAACTTAACTGTAGCACCAAGGAGACCAAGGAGCTGTAGTTACAAGGTGCCCTGGAGAACAAAGGAAACTATCCCACTCTGTACTCTCACACCTTTATGGATATGAACATCTGAAACACATACCTCATAAACGTTTGTCCTACACAGAAGTACCATGGGTGTGCTCAAGGTATAGATTGCAAATAGTGAAACTGCTTTGTCATAAGCAGATCTGAATCCAGTCCATATTAGAAAATTTAGAGCAAGGAATGGATTCTTTTGGGTTTATTTTCAGGATAAAATAACATAATTTTCTCTCAAACACTTTCACAGATAACATGAGATATACTGTGTTTTTCTTTGTTGGGAAAGAACTACACAGGAAGTTTAATGTGAGTGTAGCTCAGCAGAAAGCAGGAGGGTAACAGCCAAAATTGGGACCTCTGACTCTTCACAGAACTGCTTGCAGTTTTTGAGATTTTTCTGCATCCTGTGCCAAACAGCTCCTTCTCCTGATCCTTCCAGCTCAGGCCCTCCCAGTATTTTCACCTCAGGTTCAATTCTTCCCAGTTGTCCATGTCCTGCCTTTATACCTTTCACATGCTTTCTACTCCATGTTCCCTCTCTCTTCTATTTCCATCCCCCATCCTATTCTGCCACCAAATAGGATGCTGGGTGACATCATACTGCTAAATTTACTTGCTTTATTATCCCAAGCCTGTCTGACCTCCATCTGTACACTCTTTTGGGAAGAGGCAGCTTATATTGCACAGGTCCGTTCTGTCCCTTCGGCATTAAGCTAATAAAGAGGATTCATAAGATATTCAATCTCAATACGCATTACAAAAATGAATTAACATTGATTATAATGAAAATTTAGAAATTGGAAAACTACTAATTACTAGTACTGTTGGCTATACACCTTGAATAGTGTTGGATTATATGTTTGATGACTAAGAAGTTCCAGTGTGTAATACTGTCTTGTGCCAGAGTGTTTCTGCCATTGTCAGCCTCCAGAATACACTAAATCAATATCTCTATTGGCTGTGCGAAGCTATACATTTACACCCACTAGTCATTGTGCCCTTAGTCACTTATCACTTGCCTCCTCAAGAGAGTCAGATGGATTTTGACCTGATTTCAGCTTTGGTGTATGAACTGAAATACTTTTTCCACAAGAACTAGCTAATTCTCTGCTGACTATGGACAGTACTTCACGGGACAGGGAAAAGTGTTTGTGTTCAACCAGATAATCAACTTTTCACTTTCATCTCATCTTAATATTTGTCTAGTTTGGCTGTTAATTTGTTAATGCTTTTTTAAAAATTAAAATTAGTTATCACAGGTTATGGGGAGATTTTCCTCCCCTCCAGCTGCTAAGCTAAAATGCTTTTTTTTTTAAAGGATGATAATGATGCCATTTGCTTTTTCAACTGTTATTGTCTTTCCTTCCATGGTCTTCCTTATTCTCAAATTGCACAGCTGAGACCCAGTATTTTGTCTTTTGAATTATTATCCAGCAAAAAAACCAGCTTGCCAAGTATGTCTCACTGACAGGTATTTTAGGAAAGTTTTTCATTAAAGGATAATGGGACTAATTCAATGTTCAGTTATATAAAGCTACAGCCAGCATGTGTCACTGAAGTTACTCCATATATAAGAAAAAAAAAAAAAGAAGAGCAGAATTTGGTCTATTATCTCTAGGATTAATGCCTGAGCGACATAACTACTATAGATCTGACAGCTTTTCCAGCTAATGTAATTGTATTGCATTGTATTATGAATATTATTAATTAGCACTCCATTTGCAGGTGATCTAATCTGTTAATATACACCTCTGAAATTTGCAATATTGCCCTACTGCAACTAAATATTTAAGATGACCTGTAGACATTCATTTCCATTCTTTTTCATTCCACTATCCCTGTTTCTTACTTTGTTGCTTCATCATTTGGCAGGGAACACAGACCATGTGAGGTATCCCATCATCAGTATCTAAAAATTTTGGTGAAACCAGCATGAAAACTTTTTCCTCTAAAGCTCTGTATTCTCTCTCTTAAATAACATCTCTGACAAGCAAAAAAATAATTAAAAAAAATATCAACAGTTTCACTAAAACTCATTCATGTCAGCATAAGTGAGTTCTCATAAATTTTGATGGAACATGTATGTAAATGTGAATTGGGAAATCAAATGAATAGGAAACACAACGTATTCCATTTAGAAGAAGCTCATTTATGCAAGAACAATAAAAAGTCTCAAATTCATGATTAATCATAAAAATTATGAGAAACCTTTCATCCTCCTCTGCCAGTATTTCCACACTTCTTGCTTTGTGCTAAGCTATAATTTGTTGATTAAATTAACATTTTCTATAGGCATGTTCATAGAATGAGCAGCAAGGGTTTTTATGGTCTTAAAGCAGTTTCCTTGGCATTTTACAAGGCAAGCATAAATCGCATTTTGTATTTCAGTGTTTCCACTTCGCTTGAGGGCCTTCAATGAGCAAAGTGCTAACTTAAGCAAAAGAAAATGAAAGGTCTGTATTTTTGGAGTGTTATTGTAAGAGGAAAATAACTGTAGGTGGAAGAATTATTTTGGAAAAAATACAGCAGGGACACTTTCACCCTAGAATTTTGTTGTTTCTTTGGTAAGTATAGAAACATTGCAGTAATATCTATTAATTTACAAACTTTCTGGATGGCATAGTCATTGTTTAGAAAGAAGGCTGAATTGTGTGTAATTAAGGTTAAGGAAATGAATAAAAGAACTACCTACCTAGAGTATGAATTAGTCAGCCCAGATATTCTGAAGCAGTTGGAAATAATCAACAGCACATCAGACTATCAGCTAAGTATTACAACGTCATTCATAGATTGTTATCTATATAAATATTCATATAGAGAAAGCAAAACTGTATAATCATGATTGTTTGTTTGCTAGAAAAATAGAGATAAAGCATCACCAGTGAGGAGGAATAGTTGTAACCATGTTGAGGTTATGCCCATGGAAAAACTTTCCAGTCTGGTTACTTTAATGGTTTAACCATCGCATAGTTAAAGCATATTTTATACTTCCACCGTGGGGAAAGCAATGTCTGTATGAGGACACTGTTGCAGGCCTTTTGATTTTCCCAGTTACGAACACGCAGGACATGCTTATGCTACAGAATAAATTAAAATATAAGGACGCTGAAGCTACAGATCACTTGAGATGGTTGGCCGATGCAGTACAATGTAACATCGTGAGGAGATACTAATCAACATCCCAAAGAACTAAATGCCAACGGGTGTCTGAGGTAACAAGCTCTGTTTTTCAGCATCCATTAAAATAATGCCAAGAGTATGCAGATGCAGCTGTATTTCTACATCAACCCATACACATTATTGCGGCTATCTCTGGCTCATTTTCTGTAGTATGGTGTCGATATAGATATAGCTGCTTGTCTTACTCGGTATCACACATTCATTTGCCAGTCATAACCTAATCTGTTATGCTTCCTGAGTGCATCTGTAGTCCATGTGGAGCGCATGCAAGATCATCTTTGAGATTTAGGCTTGCCATACATGCAGGCGGATGATTTGCAGCAGCAAAACCAGACTTGGAATAAAGCCCTAATGATTTATCCATAAGGCTAAGTAGGATTGCAAGTTTAAATCTACTGCAACAGCTTGCTGCTTTCCAATGCGGGATAAGCAGCAGCACAGAAGAAAAATGAAGTACTCCCAGACCAAGCTGCTCTCATCCCAGAACAGTCACTACTGGTTATTGCTACACTTCTAGAGCATGATATCTTCCAGAATGCAAGAGGAATTTATAGGCAGTTTGAGTATCTTCTTGCAAATGGAGAGGAAACTGTGTCTAGCGGGGCAAAGATTTGCCTTTCATAACCTAGTGATTTTTCAAGTCTACTATAAAAGCCAGGCTGTTTGCACAATGCTGTCAGGTTGATGAGTCAGAACTGTTGTGGAAAATGAAATGAAAAAATCAAAACTATGTCAAAAGAGAAAGGCAGTAGAAGAGAGAAGGTAGAGTTTGCCCCAGATAAAATAAATCCTATGTTCAGGGTCCACATAAACACTAAGGATACAAAACTATTTCTATACCAAACCAGTTCTGCTGTAATAGCTTTAGCCTTTCAGACTCTTGGCATGTATCCTACTATCTGAGCTTATTTTCATTTATTTTAGCCTCATTGGGCCAAATTCCAATTACCTGGAGAGAGAGTGGAATGGAAGTCTAAGACCATGTACAGAAATAGAACTAAAATCTTGTTGGACCTAGCAGCGGCTGCAGAAGCTTCATTCCTATGAAATATTACTACCTATGTGTTCTCATTTTTAGCTAAAAAATGTGACATGAGATTACTGGGATTAGCTGTGGCAAACTGTTAATTGCTAAGAATGCCACCTTCTTATTTGATGGTGGATGTAAGTCAGGTGCTTCAGCTTGGTGTATTTTTTTTTAGGTGGAAAGGATATTTTCTTTACGTTAGTTTTGATCTTGTCTAAGAGAATTAGTTGTAAATCTTTAAAGAAAAAAATTGCTTTGCTTGACATTCATTTCTTCATTACCAGAATAGGAGTACTTAAAAAAAAATTCATAGAGTGACTGCTTGAATGAGTGAAATAAAAAATAACAATAAAAAAACCCTAAATACAATCAAGAGGAATCATAAATGTCTCATAAAAATAATGACAAAAGCTCACATTCGCATCCAAAATGCTTAATCCCAAAAAGGAACAGGGCATTTAAAGGCTTTCTTTGAATTAACACAGTACCAATATTTTTCTTCCAAGACTGTACAGCCAGAAAGACTCAACTATTGCAGAACTATCAGTACTTATTCACTAGGAATTGCAACTGATTTATATCCATCCATATAAGAGAAACAACAAAACTACCAGGTGAACTTTTCCATAATATTAACAACAAAGAATTCTTTGTGTAGTAATTTTTACCACTTTTCAATGTCAGTAGCCAGGTCAAATGACATAATTTTACTAAGTAGTGACTGAGAGAAGGTGGTAACAGTCTTTAAAGGAAAGGAGAGTGAAATTGTAGGTCCATCCAGGGAGCATAAATAAAAGGGAATGGAATTAAAACACGAAAAATCAGCACCCCACAGCCATTTTTACTTTTTTTTAAGAAAAATCTAGAACCCACAAAATGGTATCACACTTCTTACTTTGAAAACACCTAAATAATTCCTATCTCTGCTTTTCAGTAACACTTGTCAGAGTTTTGTAGAGTGCCATCTCTTCCTTGCTCATTGCTGAGTGAAGCAATGTTAATGGACTAGTTTCAATACTAAGTGTGACTCAATGCTACATGTTTAAAGAAGTAAGTCATTAGGCTACCTAACAACTTAATAGGAACTGAGTTTGAAATGTGTCATTTTGTGTGTTTAATCTTCCACGCAATGTGTAAAAGCCCCAGGACTGAAACTTTTTGAAAGGACTTGCAGTGAAAAAGCCTGGTGCTGTTGTTTTAAAAGGCCTTCAATCTGAATATTTTTTCTATACAGCCTCCAGGCCATTTGCAGACCACCAGGACCAATCATCCAATTTCCAGTGCATTATTACAGCCTTTTTCCTGAGTGCAACTTGGGAAAGGACTGCTGATTATGGGAATTTTTCAGGCAATGGCAAGAGGCTGTTATGCGCCACTGGCTTTCTGAGCTGCCCCACAAGATGATAGATGCTCATCTGGAAATGACCCAGAGGAAATGACTAAAAGCTTCCTTCGTGTCCCTAGAAAATATGGTTTTCAGGAGCAGCACGTGGAAAATTAATCTAGCCTGCCACCCAGTTTTAAGCCTAGGTCTGAGGAACATGCCTGGGACAGAGGTCTTCAAGGATCAGCTTGCAAAATAAGTCACTCTGGCAGAAGTCTATTGCTGGATAACATCTTTCCAGGCTCTTCTCTGATATAGAGCAGTGAACACAGATTTTGTGTAGTGTTTGAATTATGTGGTCAACTCTACTAGACATGTGTAATGGAAACATCTTTGTGGGTAGAAGTGGCATCTTCTCACATCAGAGTGATGTATAAGACTGACTGTGCCAGTTGTAGGGAAAGCACAGTACAGGCAGATGCCCATACGCTGTAGCCAAATAAAGAATTATCATCTGCATTTTACTGTGGAAACACTGGATTACAGAACTCACATGAGTTATAGAAATTGGAGATTAGATATTAAAAAGTCTCTGGTTTCTAATGAAATCTCAGGCTTTTGATTTAAGTCCTCCTCAAAATATCATTTTTAATCTGAATGATTGCAACTTAGAGTGAGATAGGTAAGCAGTTCTCAGCTGCAGAAAACTGGGGAGTATTCACCTTTTTTTTTTTGGGAAGCTTTAACTTTTTTTAAGTTGTACTTCATCTTTCTTTTTCCTCTTCACATATATTAGCTCCTACCTAAATCCTTCACACTGCATTTAGAATCAAATAAAGCATTAATATGTTCATCTGTGTGAAATGTTCTCTTAACTATTACCTCGGGCAGTCATGTAGTTGAATCTGATAGTGGAATGCATTGACATTGTTAAGGTTAATGACCCAATGATTAACAATACACATTTTGCAGCTCAATGCTTCCAGTCACTGTTTCACAGAGTAATGTGAACAACGACATGTATATTATGCTACAATATCTGGAATGGAGTCTTTCTTTCTACATAATAGGTGATGTAAAAGAAATCACCTCATCCACAAATTAGTAGTTCTAAAAAGATAGACAAAGTTTTATACTTATCAGAAACGTGAAGAACTTCACTGAGCTCACAGGTGATACTGTATTAATCCTGAATAGCTCATAAAGTCAGTCGTCTTTTAATTTATGCCACACTGCATTTAGCTAAATCATTCACAATTTTAAAAAGGTATTTTTATGCTCATAATTACATCTTAAATAAAGCTGTAGCAGTTTTGGATCACCAACAGCACAGATCTGATCTGAACCGTTGATCCACTTGATTGACTTCTATCCAGAGCAGATGACACAACTTTTATGCTGACTATGGGCAGACAGCTGTGTTTGGCAGACCAGTAGGGAAAAGCAACACTCAGTCTTATCTAGATCAAATTTACCTTTTCAAAAATATTGAACAAACCCAAAATAGGAACATGGGTTCGCAAAGTTTTAGTGTGTGGACCATGAGGCCATGGTGGGTTTGACTGGTGCTATACACATGTACCATCCTCTGGATGCAGGATCTGTCATCTAGTACAACAGTTGAATTTGAAATTGGATTAATTTTAGGCATAACATAATGAACAGAGCAAATAAATAGAACAGTGGCAAGTTTTGCTAAGGAAGGGCAGGAACAAAATAATATAGTCAGAACTGTCATGAAGGCATCTTAGTATTATTAATCACATTTATTTTTATTTATTTATTATAAATTAAGAGGTGAGTTGAGACATAATCAACTTACAACATATCAGTCATATTTGGTTTCCAAATTTAGGCACTTGAGTGTTCTGATTTTCAGAAGGTGTGTTCATGATATTTTGTTTAATTAGTAGAAGCGATAAGGGTTCACAGTCCCCAAAACTTTTTAGCAGTTATTTAAATGATTAAGCATGGAGTAAAGCAATTTTCTTAATTATTTAGTTTAAAAACGTGGGACTACAGCCCATATCCTTGTTTGCATTTACATATTAGAACACTGCGGCAAAATACATACACTTTAAATTTCACAACAGATGCAAATGAGTTAAATTGTTAGTCCTAGAGAATGATTTTCAAGGGGAGGTGTCCATGTCAGTGGAGCATTGAGTTGAAAAAGGTGCATCTGTTTTCTCAACCATCTACGTGAGCCTGTGCCGCACAATACTCCCTTTTCCCTCGCATTGGTCCGCACATTACAGGCATTTAGAGGTCTAAGACTTTAGGAAGAAGGTTTGTGAACTCTAATTTGGGCAATTATCGTTCCTCTACCTCCACCTTAAATATAGAGCTGCACGTGCTGTACCTGATAGACAGACAGTATATGGAAGCATTCAAAAGCTATCAGCATCAGAATGCATTACAATGCTATGAAAGGTCATTTGCTTGAACATCAGATGCAGAGGGAATATACTAATCCATGACAGTCACCTATACCAAAAGGACAAAATTTCATTAAGAGAAATAGCTGTCTTTCATAAGAAAATAAGGATGAAAGGATACATCATGAGGCATGGATCAAAGAAGAAGAGGTAGGAAGCATATTCTACATGCTTGACAGAGGGAGCAGATGTAGCCAAGATAACGGCAACAAAACAGGTCAAAGAAATATAGCTGTAAAGCAAAAAAAAAAATTTTGTTTAATTCCCATGATTTCTACTACTTTCCCTCTATAAGCTTATTGGAATAGAGAAGACCACCTGCTTAATTCTTGATCTGGTTTCTAAGATATCTTTTTACTATCTGTACCATCTCAATATTTGTAACACTTTCTGTTGGAGATTCTTAAGGTGGTTTTGAAGATTCTGTTTTAAGAAAGCTATGAATAAAAGAAACCTCTTGGGTTATTAGGCTGAGAGAATCATAGAATTGTTAAGGTTGGAAAAGACCTTTGACATGTTTGGGTATTAATGTTACCTTAACACTGCAAGTCCACCACTAAACCACGTCCCTACAAGGCACTCTACACATCTTTTAAATACTGGCAGGGATGGTGACCCCACCACTTCCCTGGGCAGCTTGTTCCAGTGATTTACAACCCTTTCAGTCAAGAAGTTTTTTCCCAATATCCAATCTAAGCTGTCGCTGGCGTAACTTGAGGTCATTTCCTCTTGTTCTACTACTTGTTGCTTGGGGGAAGAGACCCCTAACCCCCACCTGGCTGCAACCCCTTTTTGGGTAGTGTTAGAGAGCAATCAAGTCTCCACTCAGTTTCCTCTTCTCAAGGCTAAACAACCCCAGCTCCCTCAGCTGCTCCTCATCTGACTTGAGCTCCAGATCCTTCACCATCTTTGTTGCCCTTCTCTGGACACGCTCCAGCACCTCAATGTCTTTCTTGTAGGGAGGGGCACAAAACTGAACACAGTACTTGAGGTAGGGCCTCAACAGTGCCCAGTACAGGGGGACGATCACTGTCCTGGTCATGCTGGCCATACTATTGCTGATACAAGCCAGGATGCTGTTGGCCTTCTTGGCCACCTGGGCACACTGATGCTGGCTCGTATTGAGACAGCTCTTAACCAACACTCACAGCTCCTTTTTGGCTGAGCAACGTTCCAGCTGCCCTTCCCCAAGATGTAGCATCGCCTGTGGCTGGTGTGACCCAAGTGCAGGATCTGGCACTGAGCCATGTTGAACCTCATACAGATGGACTCATAACAGTCTTGTCTTTCAGCCTAAATAACTTTTTATTATTAATAGGAAAGTATGCTACTGCTGTTTCTAGACCTGTTATTCTTGATCAGGTTATGTTCATGGGGCTCCACAAGGCAGCTATACTATTTCCTCTAGTAAACTGTCTTTTCTTCTCTGCCAAGAAGCTCAGTGACCAGTCTCTGGATCTAGTCTGAATTCATCAGGATGGGGAGAAGACGATGCTGTAAATGAGGCCTCACTGAGCAATGGTGTTAATACCTGTTTGTAGTAGCCATTACCATTCCCATGAGGAACAGGCAGTTTAAAGAAGTGACTCATCCCCTGACCTGTTTTATCCAGCTCCCTCAGAATGATACAAACATATTACAGGTAGGATCCAGATGTTTGTACACAACCTAGTCAGTACAATACAGTGCATCTAAACCCTACCCCTCACTTTTGGATGGCAAAAATTATAGAAGATTATGTCCCAAAAGCAATACATTGCCCTTTAGATTAACAACTAAATAAAATCAGGAAATTCCACCACACTTCTAGACTACTATATCCTCTTTCAATTTTTTCTTGCATTCATTCTAATGTAAGAAACAAAACTATTCTTTCATCGGTTTTTATTGGGTTCAAATCCCTTTCAAAGAATTCCAAATAACTGTTATTTCTTATAAAAAACCTTTTGCTGCTTAAATAATGTCTTTTTCACCCCTAACATTTACTTCTTACAAGATGTAAACTAAGGAGAGAGAGAAAAAAAATAATACCTCTTTCCTGTAAAACAAGGCAGATGTTTATATCCGAATGGCATATTGAAAGGGAAAGTCTCTCCTTTGCTCTAAATGCAGATATTTGGTTTTGAAAAGTTCTAGATTGATATTCCCTCTCAGACTCCCATTATTAGAAAGGGAAGTATATCTTATATCAAACATGATGACAAGGACTGTATAGCGATATTTGAACTATAAAGGAAAGCACTTTCAATAATAGTGTCCTTTGCACCTTCAGATGGTATTGAAGGTAGAAACTTTTGTTTCTGAAATCCCAAGAAAGCCTTGTCAATCAGTTGGTAGGTTTTATAGCAACCTCTACAAGTTCCCTTTCCTCATTGTCACTAAATATCCAGCAGCTTTTGATATTCATAGCAAACCAGTACCTCATAGAAGTATTTGGTTTTGATAACACAGTTTTACTGCCTATCTGATTATGAAGTCAGCATTTGTCTATATCTGAAGTCCTCTTCTTGCAGTGTCTGTAAGGTCACAGGCTCACAGAATCATAGAATTGTGTTAGTTGGAAGAGACCGTTTAGATCCTCAAGTCCAACCATCACCCTAACCTGCCATCCAATACTAAACCACATCCCTCAGCATCACATCTAACCATCTTTTAAATACCTCCAGGCATGCACACTCCACCACTTCCCTGGGCAATCTATTCCAATGTCTAACAACCCTCTCTGTTAATTAGCTTTCCCTAATACCCAATCTAAAGTTACTGAAGTCTGCAATATCTAAGGAGGTAACACACACATTCTCACAAGATCTTTTTTTGTTTGTTTGTTTTGGACCACTATCAAGGTCTTTCTCCAACATCAGTCATAAAAATATTTCAAATATTTACTTTGAATAATGAGGTATGTTGCAGGCACTGTTTAATGCCAAAGCTATGAAAGTAATATTCACATAAATTCTGGGTTAAAACAAGTATCTATATATGTCTTGAAAAGATCCTTACTAAACAAGAGAGAAATTGAACTTTTTTTTTAAAAAATAACCAAAACCAAACAAAAAGACTTCCTACAAATTTTATTAAAACAAAGGACAGAACCTCATGACATTTTTTTCTTTTCATTTTCATATTTGTATTCATATCTGAAAATGAACTCTTTTATTTAGTAATGCTACATTCCAAATACACATATTAAGAAGTTCTTCTCTAATGCAGGAGTAAAGCAACAGAAGAGATTCTGTAACTTCTTAAGAGGTACAACTTTTCACTGTTAAAGCACCTTCTTTTCCAAGGACTATTGTACACTGATGTATATAAACCAAGTTTTCCCCTAAGTCTGAAGGTTCATTTGCAAAGAACTTTTGGCAAGTTCGCTGTTTAAACTGCTCTCAAAATATACAGCTATTAGTGAAGAGCATTTTAATTTTTAGAAAGTTTTACCTCTTCTTTTTTCTTGTATAAAAAGAAATATAATTTCTTAGCCACTCACTTTGTAAAATACATAGTAAATTGAACTTTTTTTTTTTTTTTTTTTTTGTTTAACATCATGGTGATAAGGTATTTGCTAAAAAC
>VXBZ01011959.1:20356-57578 GCA_013399135.1 Heliornis fulica
TTTGTAAAAAACATATGAAATTTAATTTTTTTTTTTTTTTTTTTTTTGTGATTGAGCATAATGTGACTAGGATATTGCTAAAAATCTTTGCAATACTGGAGACTAGCTAACTCTTTGTCTAACAAGGTCTTTACTGAAGGATGTGAAAAGTGGAGATCATTTATAGCAATAAATTCATCAGACATTTCTGGTGGCAGCTATTTAAACAACAGTGTGACAGCGAGTCAATCTTCCTTCCATCACATAAGGCACACAATACACTTCTCTATGCTTAAGGGTAGCATTTTGCTCTCTTAATAAAACATGCATATCTTTAAAAAACATGTAATATATTTCTAAAAAATACATTGTATGTCATACATTGGGTCATGCCATGGCCCAACATAAGCAACTGGAAATTCAAATTTAGGACAAAAAGTCTGAAGTTTCATTCTCTATTTTTTATTATTCCCTTAGGTATCACATGGTTTCAAGGTACCTTGACAGCCAATTTTGAATTTTTTTTAAAAATCTCATCATGATGCAGAAAATATAGTATATAAGCTGGAGATCGTGGTTCTACAGTCTCCAGAGTTTCACGCTATTTAGCTGACCACACTTAATTATCATTGAAAGTTAATACAAAATTTAATGACAGCTACCTGAAGTTTGCACTAAAATAACTTGCTTCTTGCTAATGCTCCATCTCTACTAATAACTTAAATAATCAAGCTATATANGTCCAAACCCTCTGCTAAAGCAGGATCACCTAGATTAAACCACACAGGAACATGTCCAGATTGGTCTTGAATGTCTCCACAGAAGGAGACTCCACAACCTCTATGGGCAGCCTGTGCCAGTGCTCCGTCACTCTCACAATGAAGAGGTTTTTTCTTACATTAACATGGAACTTCCTATGTTCCAGCTTGGACCCATTTCCCCTTGTTCTATCACTGGCCATCACTGAGAAGGGGTTGGCTCCATCCTCCTGACACTCACCCTTTACATATTTATAAACATTAATGAGGTCACACCTCAGTCTCCTGCTCTCCAAGCTAAACAGTCCCAGCTCCCTCAGCCTTTCTTCATAAGGAAGGTGTTCCACTCCCTTCATCATCTTGGTGGCCCTGTGCTGGACTCTTTCAAGAAGTTAAAATCCAAACAAAACAAAAGTTAAGTATGAATGTGCTAACAACATATGAACACATGTTTAGATTGATAATGTGAAAAAAATCTTAAACTCCTAAGATGCCTAGATGCTCCACTATTAAATCCTTTGTCTAAGGGCTGAGGTCTTCCACCAAAGTTTTTGTTACCTGAATAGATAAGACAGGTGAAGAATACCAAAGGTTCACAAGAGAGAGTTGATTTGCCCCATAAAGATAGACTAGAAAGTATAGTGAGAAGAAATCTTCCCCAATACTATCCATAGCTTATTTCATGGCCATTGATGACTTCTTCTCATTTTGAAAGTGCAATGGCAAGCACATCAACCACACCAATTATTGAAACAAAACCCTGGAAAACATCAAAGCAGTAGATAAGAACTCAATATTTGGAAGTACTGTCATGTCAGTACAGACAGTAGGGCTTTTACTCTTAATTATGTTTTTTAATGATCCTCTATCACAGGCAAAAAAGCTGAACACCAGTGAATATCTCTAAGAAGCAGAAATGCTAATCATAGAGAAATTAATTCTGTCTTCATCAGAGCAAGTAAAATGCCACTTTTACTTTAACAAGACTGCACAAACAAATTCTAAATGAAGGAGCATCGTCCTGCCAATTCTCTTGCAGTGCTCAGTTTTACCTTCTGCTACTTTTCTTACTCTGTTCAGAAATTTCCTGTCAGGAGAGAAAGGAAAATTTCCCCTGTGTGAAAACACCACAGAGTAAAATACATACAAAAAGGAGATAAAAAACACTTTGGCCTGAATGCATCTTATTCAAATGTAGAGAATTAACTCAGACACCCATATTTGGCACCTATTTACCCCAGACTTTTGCTTGAAGAAGATGTTCAAAAGAATTGATGTTTCTGAGATGTGAATTACAAGTATATCCACTGAAAGGATCTGGGCTTCCAAGGAACATAAACACTTCCTTGCAAACGCCTCTTGCATTTGAAGCACAGCCCTAATGTATGGAGAATGAGATAGAGTGGGAATTTCCCACAGACTAACATCAAGAGCACTAAGATGTTGCACCCTCAGAGTGGGAAAGTAAGATATGATGATCCTTATTGTACTACCGTTTTCTAAGCTACCATGAAAACAGAGACCCTGAGACCTCATTGAAAGGTTGAGGCAGTATTTACTAAGTAGCTTTGGTAGTCCAAATTGACAAGGCAGAAATCAGAGCCATTATCCCTATTTTAGAGTGAAATTAGGACAAGAGATTAAATAGTTTGTAGGTAACCCAGAAAAAACAATTGGAGAGCTGGGAATACCTGCCAGATCTCCTGAATCCCTGTCAGACATCTCAAAGACACAAATTCCTATTTCTCAAACAGTTCAATCGTCTGGCCATGATGGAGGTGATTGGACAGGGTGGAAAAGAGAGGGAGTAGGCAAGGGAGAATATTTCCTTCATTTTTGCCTTGCCTTCACACAGCTAAAGAAAAAGCTTTTCCTATCTTTGTTTTTTAAATCATAATCTCTGACTTCCCTCTTTTTTTCCAAAAGGTCTTTCTTTTTTTACCTTCCTCTTGCCTTTATCTTTCCCTGCTCCCTTTCTCTATATGCTTCACTTACAGTTGCGTAGCAACAGCACATTCCTTAAAAAAGAGATTTGCTAGATATAAAAGACTGAGTTGTGCAAGGTCTTAACAAGACCAGAAACCAACTACATTTTCTGACTGATTCTTTCCCAAGAAGTAACTATGGAGGTGTGTGAGCTGAGAGGACATAGGAGTCGGAAAGAATTAGCATTTTTTACACTCATTTCCAGCTGTCCTTTTCTAGGCCCCTAGGCAGGGTCTTCTGTAGTTTCTGGTGCTTGGAAAGACCACAGAAGAATGCATGATAAAAGAGATGAGAATATAATGCCCAATCAAGTAATGAGAAACTCATACCATGAAAACAAAGCAAAGAAATAAAAACAGCTGGTAATTTTTCTCACAGCCAGCTTAACTCCTGCAAAAAGACCTAACTGTACTGCTAGCTTTGTAACTTTGAAGGATCCTTCCCCAAAGGAGAACTGATTCGTTCAAGGACACATGTGAGCAAAAACAGACTTAAACTTGAAAGTTATTGATTCTTCTTAATATATAAAATAGTCACTGGAGTTCCCGCTGTGATACATCACTTACTATGGCAGCTCAAGTGCATTTATCACAGACTACACTGAACCAAGTAGGATACTCCAACAAAGGCCAGTTTTAAGAAGGTCAAGGAACTCACACATGCAAAACAGAGCCAGATGTATATAGCAGAGCAGAAGCAGAGCAGAGGAAGATCAATATTATACAGAAGACTAACAGTGAGGAACAAAAGAGTCTTCAACTTTAAAAAAATATTGTTCTGAGACTGAAATCTAGTACCATGGCATGGCATGGCAAGTTGTTGCAAATAACAGAAAACTACCATACAGAAGCTAACATTTTATTTTTTTCCATCCTTAAGCATTTCACAGAATCAAGGACCAGTAGGGATTCGAAGGGGAGATCATCTAGTCCAACTTCCCTGATAAAGCAGGATCACCCAGAGCAGGTTGGACAGGGTTGTGCCTAGGAAGGTTTTGAATCTCTCTGGATGCTCCTCCACAAACTCTCTGTGAAGCCTGTTTCACTGCTCTGTCACTCTCAAAGTGAAACAGTTTTTCTTCATATTTGTGCCCATTGCCCCTTGTCCTGTCAGTGTGAACCACTGAGAAAGTTCTGTCCCCGTCCTCTGGTCAGATGACTCCTTTTAATAGATCTGACTCTTCTATGAGGTGATTATGTGTCAACACAGTGAGTATCCATGGCCTTGATCTACCCATCTCAATCGCTGCTCAGGTTCTCAGCATGCAGAGGAAAACCTTTGTGCATAATGGCAGAAGTAATGAAATTAATGTTGTCCCAGGAAAAGGTTCAAAAGAAGCTATTTGATGACATGAGTAGCAATATCAACTATGAAACAGTAGCTATGCTTACGTTTAAATTTTTCCCATCATAGCTACAGAAGCATAAGATACAAGGAGTGTCCTTCCTGGGCATAAAAGTTAGAACAGAAATAGTTAGATACTGACAGAAATTGGAAATCTTGGTCAATCTGATTTTTTTTCATCTTGATCTTATCTTCATCTATTAATTTAACTTCTCTGATTAATCGGTTCCTGTAAAGCAGAAATAGTCTACTTCTATTTCAGAGAAGTTGTGTGACGAACATTTATAAACGTCTATGAGGATAAAAGCCAGAAAGAGGTACTAAGTATTAAATGAATGGGATGAATTAAGATAAAGTCTAGAGAGTCATACTCCATCTTCCTCTTTGACTATTGGAAAATTTGTCCACGTCTTCATTTTAATTTGCAATCATCATCAGTCAGATCTTAGACTTGCTACAGATTAACACTTTTTTCCTTCAAAATTTTATATAAGAGGAAAGGTTTGATTTCTTTTGTGGAAAAATGAGGTAATGGAATATTTAAAGAATAAAAATACTTTAAATTCCAATCCAGAAGGTCCAAAGAAGGTGGGACTTGGCATGGGGCTGAAATTGGTGACACATGAGAAACAAGAGCTGTGTGGGAAGGGATAAAGAACTTGGAAGTCAAAGTTCAGTAGTGAAACTGTCAGTAATCATGGTCTCGGAACATTTGAAAGGAATTCAGAGAAGGAGATAAGATATTTTGAAGGAGCTTTAGGATTAAGGAATTCATGGAAATGCTGATAAATATGACTGGTATGAGGTAGCTGACCAGAAGTTAATAGGAAATCTGTATCTGTAACATAATGGAGCTGGATAAAGTGAAAGGGCTGAAAATTAATCGCTGGAGGCACGTAACTTAATATGCTGCATTAGGCCCAGACATTCTGATGATCTAATGTACAAAGAGAAAATTAAAAAGACTGTAATTTGGTAAGGAGGTTGTGATCGCTTCATAGCCATAGGAAGCATAGACATTTGAGGTAGACAGGAATAGAAATGCATCAGGAGTGGAATACTTCCAGGAGTCAAGCTTGAGTAGACTGAGACCGCAATAGCTGGACTTTTCTTTTGGATGTGAATGGAAAAAAATTAGAGTTTGTGCACAGACAGCATCCATTTCTCACCTAAACATCCTTACCTCTTTCACCTCCTGTCTAATATCATCTCGTTGAGAGATTTTTTATCAGTTTAATACAGATGCATACAGTAATTATACAGTGCATATTCTCCTCTGAAGTGAAGTTCAGACATTCAGTATCCAATGCACTTTTACATCTGATGAGTACTGCCAACTTCCAGTGCCTACTCTGCTAAATAAAGTCCTTCAAATATTGTTTTGTGGGTGAACGTGATGCTGGTGCAGGGGAAATTACAACACTAATAAATTAATCTCTAACTAACACGAACACTGATTAAACTGCCTACACTACCCTGTCAAGAACTGCATACAGGACTACAGTTTTCTTTTAGGAGCAAGAGGAACTAATCTATCCTGATCTTTATCTTCTAGCAGTAGTGAAATATTTCATTTGTTCACTTTACCCTGTCTTTTCATCTAATCTAAGGCTGTCAGCAAATGTTATGTTGGTTTGTGAATACAGAATGCTGCATGAACTCACATTGAAGACAGTAAATTCACGGCAGTTGACTATTGAATAACTGTAAGATAGGAAAACTAATTTCAGGGTGGCATTTACCTCCTGGGACAAAATTCATCCATTCTCAGTAGCTATGATGGGTGAGATGAATTACTTTCTGGAGGTTACTAGTGCTCTTTATTGACTGCAGAGAAAGTCTGCAAAACTAACTTAAACTATATACTGAACTGTAGTTGGCTTGAGTACACCCTTTATGACTTTCTGTTTAATCTGTGATTTCACAATGATTACTTCTTCATCCCATCACCAACTCTGTGAGCCATCTAATATTTTAACATTATAAACGTTTTTGCATTAATTATTTGTTATACCCAGTATGATACTAAAAAAAAAAATTCTAACAAAACTCAGATCAGTGAGTACAGTGCTTAACGTTAAGAAAGCTCATGAATAAGTAGCAATAAAGTTCATTTTTTATAAAATCAGTGACATTTCTGTTTCCTCTCTGTCCTGATATGTAAGAAAGCAGCTTTACTGTAATGGATCATTTCATACAATTTACTTTGGTGTCTGATTTAATGAATCATGTTTATTCTCAGAGATGAGCACTCCGGATAAGCTCTGGAGAATCTTCCATGGTGGCTTAACATGCAAGAGGCCTCATCTCTCTGTGCATCCATCTATTGGACTTTATCACACTCTTAACATAGACTAAAAGATGTATATGAACTCCTGCATTTAATTGTTTAGTAGCTGAACTTATAAGCACCATGAAAATTAATTTGCAGTGATGGTGCTCTATGAAGTGGAATGAATTGTCAGATAACCACTCTTCTATTGAAAAGAAAGTATTTGGCACAGATAAACACATAGGGCAACAGTAGTATGATCTATTCCTTCCTTTTAGTTCAAATGGTTCATTTAGAGACCCAAGGATGTAGGAAAACAACTGGAAGTGCTACAACAGACCAGATAAATTAGATCTGGATAATAACTTCAGGGCATACATGACAACAGAACTAATCATAGTTAACAACCATCTCCAGTACTGCAAAGGTTTTTAGTTAAGAGACTGAGCTGATGTTATATCAAATTAGCATAGTCAAGAGAATTACAAAATATAACACAGAGATGCATTAGTGATGCACGTGATGTCTGCACTTGGGGCTTAATTACTGGTTGGTTGTGAGTCTGAATGTGAAAATAAACCTGTGAACTACCCAGTGAGAAGACTGGTAGAGCTTTGGGTCGCAATGTGGAGAGAGGCAGGTTGGTGGGGGCAAGTTCCCACTTCCTTGCAGGATTGTACCTAGTACAAGACAGACATTGAGCTGTTGTAGTCCAGAAGATGACACAAAGGTGATCAGAGGGCAGGAGCATCTCTCCTATCAAGACATGCAGAGAGACTTGGGCTTGCTCAGTCTGGAGAAGGCTCCAGGAAGACCTTATTACATCCTTCCAGTACCTTAAGGGGCTATAAGAAAGCTGGAGAGGGACTGTTTGTCAGTGAGTGTAAGAAAAGGGGAATGAGTTTAAACCAAAAGGTGGTTGATTCAGACTAGACATCAGGAAGAAATTCTTCCCTGTGAGGGGGGGGAGGACCTGGCACAGGGTTCTCAGAGAAGCTGTGGCTGCCCCTGGATCTGGCAGGGGTCAACACCAGGTTGAATGGGACTTTGGGCAACCTGGGCTAGTGTAGGGTGTCCCTGCCCATGGCAGGGACCAGATGTGCTTTGTGGTCCCTTCAAACCCAGGCCATTCAATGATACTGTGCTTTCAATGTGTCTAGCTAATTTTAGTCTATTCTGCTATCAGTAAAGTCACTGAAGCAAGTGTGAGAGCACCTGCTCTCCTTCTCAGTGTTGACAGCAGAAATGAAGTTTCTTTCAAGCTCTTGGACTTCTGGATAGTGACAAAGGATTGAAACAGTCCCATGCCATTGCAATGGGATTGCTACTCCTAGCTAGGATGAAGCTAGTTGGTTACACATTAGACTCATTAAAGTGTACATGTTCTCCCAGGTGATATGAAAAGAATTCATCTGGATTTGAAGGCCATGCAAATCACAAGGTCAAGTGAGGAGCAGAGACTAAATTATGATTCTGGGAATGAAAAGCAAAAGATGCCCTCTACTTGTGGAGGTACCAGTCTAATCTGTGAGAAGCTTTATGTGAAGTGAAATCAATCTTCTCTGATACCTTTCTGAAAAATCATTAGAATAACAAGTGGAAAGGCTAGAATGGAATGGAACCAAAGAATCATTTCTGTTTCAAGCAACTGCCAAAATACCTATTTACCACTGAGACCAGAACATCTCTGAAGCAGCTGTTGTGCTCTTCTGGGTAAATAATATGTGTTAAAAATGTATAAACATTTATACATGTTTACCTTTGAGACATCAGCTTCTCTGAAGCAGACGTTTCCCTTGCTGCATACATAATACATGCTTTGTTTGAAAAACTGCCTAAATTCATAAAGGGAGAAAAAACCTGTAGGGCACTGTATATGTACAGTGCTGTTGTTGCTTGTAAATACAGACGTAGTGGAACTTTAGTATATAATATGGCCTTATATTCTGTGTTCAAAGTCCTCTGCAAGATGCTCAAATGCTTCTGCAAGCATTCCTATAAGTTCGGAAATATTGTTATCTATCCATTTCTAAGAAGATGCAGGATTTTGAAAACTATTTGCTGAACTGCTGGCTTTATTTTTGTCTAAGTCTACTGTGAGTCATAGCAAAGAAAAAGTGAAAAACTCCTCAACCAGTGGTGGTCCTTAGGGCTTTCATCTCTTTATCCATCACATTTTGCAATAGACATCTAGTCTCAGCTGATGGTTGCAGCTCCCTCCACCATCCCAAAGTGTGACAAATGCACTCTGTGCAGAGCTAATATAGTAATAATTCATAAAAAACATCACTTATCACAAGTGACTAGAAGAAAGTTATGTTCAGCCAATGCGCGTGTCCAGACACAGGTTCAACCCTTGTTGCTGACTACTGAGCACTGCTCCCATTGATAGCTATAGTTGATGCTATAGAAAGGCATGTGATTCTCCAGGCAGCAACTTACTCCTTGAGTACAGAAACTTGCATGGCATTGCCTACTTCAGCCACATGAGACATCTTGACTCGGGAGCTTCTTTGTGTCTCATTGCAATCCTGCCTAAGATCTACAAATGTAAAGAACCGCTATATAAAACTTACATGGAGCAATATAATTCAGTTTTCCTCTGCATCATCATATCCACTCTCCAGACTCTGATTAGAAAACATCCATAAAATTAGTCATGTTTGCCAGAGGAGTCTATGAATTGCCTTAATGGAACTTAACAGTGGGTCACGCAATGCAACATTGCCTCTGATGAATTAGATAAACAACTTGATAATATGGTATGTGGGATGCTATCCCTAGTAAGAAATATTTCTATCTTTCTCTTTCATTCTCTATATCTCTGCCTTTTTAATGCTGTTAGTAATCATTTCATATTCCCAAACTTGGTATTTAAATATAACCCTTTTACTATTTAATCAAAATAAATTCATTTGATTGTCCACACAAAAACCTCCCAGTCATCACTTGGCATTTCATATGCAAATCTGCAATAACAGCATGTTGTAAACATTGAGTCCACACTAGCAAGGGAGTTAAAAACTATAACATAGAGGAAAAAAAAGTAAAAAGTCAAGTGTTTTTTAATCAGAAACCTCCTTATTGAGGAAGAACTGAAACCATATCTATTGTTTCTGCTATTTTCAGCTCAGGCACAGAAGCTTGGTGGTCATTTACAAGAAAAGTCCTTTGCAATAATGTTGCATCTTGCTTTCTTTGTCTAGTCTACTTTCACAATTTCAACAATCTGATTAAGAGGTATTCTCCATCTAGAATTCCTGGCACTGCCAAGGAGTCATTATACTCAGTAGAAAGACCTAATTGAGTCTCTAGTTTATAACTAATGGAGCCATAATTATTAATTGATAAGATCATTATGAGGGGTCATGGCTTTTGTACCATTAATGGGGGAATCCTATGGTACTTTTGTACATATCTTTATGTGGGAGATCTGTTTCTTTTCCAATATATATGGTACTAGTTAAGGCATACTCAATAAATCAGTATTATTCCAACTGTATGATTGCACTACTAGAGACCAAGATTATCTATGTACCCAACAGTGCAAGAGTACATTTGTAACAAATAAAAGAACGTAGATCCTAATGACCCTAACATCCCTTACTTTGGAGCCTTTTGTGTGGATAGATGTTATCTTGCTTTACACAAAACCAACATTTTGTAAAATCAATCTATCACTTTTCACAGAACTTGGACAATTTTTTTGTTTGCAGAATTTTTCTTCTGTGTGGGAGTAATTCTAATAAATAAAACAACAAACTCCTGATGAAAATCAGATGAAATTACTGATTCCCATCACCTCCATAAATCACAGAGTGAGTCCTTGTTTGCTTGTTATAAGTTCAGATTCAGAAGTGCCTTCACCTGGGGAAGCTCCAAAGATCTGAGCCTTTCAGTGGAATCACTGCATATTACTCTACTGTCTATTTGAGAGCTCTTATTTAAGATGACACAATGATTTTTTTCTGGCCTTAGACAAATGTGGTTTTGCAACAGTCTTTACAGTAGGTAGGTATGTATGTGACAAAATTTTATACGGTAGGCAGTTAAGAATATCGAGAACCCACAAAAACTGAGGAGTGGAGTTGTGTCTGACCAGATATGAATGTTCAAAAAACAGCACACCAGAAGAGTTACAGTATGTGCTCACAAGCTTGTTAATTTGGTGAAAAATACACCATGCAATGTAAACCCAGGAGTCTTTAGGTAAGGAATCAGCTGGTAACAGTTCTGGTTACCAGTTGTTTTGCTCAAATATTTCTAAATAGTGTGTTCTAAATATGTACCGCAATACAGCTCAAGATGTATATATATATCCCCGTGTACAAATTATGACAGGGAAAAAAACAACAGGCCAATACATTCGATGATGATGATGGTGACGTTCAGAAGATACATGAGTTTGAATGTGACATATTAACTGAAAACAAGTAGGTGAAAACATTAAAGAATGTTTCTTAAAAGCTTTAAAGAAAAGAAGAAAAAAATGTTATTATTGTTAAAAAAATGTTTTCAAGGAATATTGGTAATAGCCCAGTTCTGAAATCTTCAAGGGAATGATTAATCTAAACCATGAAAAAATAATAGCTATTATACAGGAGGTCAAGAACATGAAATTAAAAATGTATTAACTGTCAAATTCAGAATTTAACTTTAACTTTACATAAAGTAGCTAAAGAAAAAAAGAAAGAATGGCTTTCTGAAGACATAGTCATTTTCCACGACGTTAATAAGAAATAAATAAGTGATTCCAACACGGAAATGGGTTCAGTGAATTGCTAACATGCATTTTATGGCTAAGATACTGGTTTATATTTTAAGTTGGGATAAAAATTTCATATTATATTGAAGTTTTGGATCATTATGGTCTTTGAAGAAATGAAAATTCTAGGATCTCTTCTGCAGCTGATTTAGATTTTCATTAGTTTGGGGTTTGTTCAACAATTTTGATAGCCTTTTCTTTGCAGTGCCTGAAAATTTTTCCAGTGTCTGAGGAGACCAAGCAGCACGCATGGAAGCAGGCACTTCCTGACCCTGGTCAGAGAGCAGTAATGGGAATCCTTCATGCTGCTGAGGTGATAGCTAAAGGCTTTTATTTATTGGCCACTACTTCCAGCAACCAAACATGTCAGCATCACGTGGTGGGAGATGGAGGAAACTGTTCAGTCCAGAATTATGGAAAGGAAGAATTTTCTGACTGTAATTACCAATGGTTAATCTCGTTCTAATCCTGATATCTCAGTGTTCTTTGCTAATCATCCTTCCATAAATGTCTCTCTTTTGTGTTCAGAAGCCAAACTAAGACTGAATTTTTGTGGTAAGTCATCAATGATGCAGAGATTCATTTAAATTTAAACTTGGCGTTGTGTTTGAGATCACAAATATTAATTGGATATCCAGGCTAAAGGAAATACAAATAACCATTCCCACTGAGTATTCTCTTCTTACAATTACATTTAGTATTTCCTAAGAGCCAAAGACAAACACACACAAGCAGGATTAGGTAAAGAGACTATAAGGTAGGTGGAGACAGGTACCATGCTGAGCTGGCTGGAGAAGCTGGGGAATATATAAAGTTGTAGTTTTTTGAAGCGATTACGTGGCATTTCAGAAGACTGATTTTCACCTCCAAAATTAACTTGAATGTCGGAAAGAAGACGCTGGGAGACCGAAGGTAGTGACTACCTTTTATTGTCTCAACTACTTGCAGGAACCGCATGTGATTTTATACTTTTTAGTTACATTACAGCAATTTGAGTGTCAGTACATGATTGGATAACATCTTGTTTTTGCAAGTAGTGATTGGTTAGGCATTACGCAGGTTAGTATCTTCTGTTATGGCTTCATTACAACCTATCTGAGGGTCCAGGCACAGATGTTCAGCCTCCTGTTTTCATCTAGTGTTCAGCCACAAGGTCACGCAGACTTGATAACATACATACTGTTTCGCTCACTCAGAACTTTGCTTCAGGCCAGAGATACTCTGCAGCATCGTGGCCTTGTGCTGCTAGCCATTCCCCAACACTTGAATCTTAAGGGAGTAATTCTATTCCTGAAGACAAAACTCACTCACTCATACTGATTACACTGATCCGTATCATGGACGAGGTAATTATTGAGTTTACTGAGAAAGCCTGCTAAACTTTCTGAGATGTAACCACAAAAAATGAATGAGTTATCATACAGTTGTTGCAAGAAGTGGGCATAGTCTCTGAATGAAATCTATAGATGTCTTCCATAAGTAGTACTTAATCTGCTAACATATGTTCCATCTCTATTAGGGACAAGAACTTGATTGGATATACATAGTTTAGCTGGAGGCAATAAGGAGGCTCACATAAAAAGCAGATATTAGTTCTTCTGCCAGACTTATGTGGGTCTTTAGCACTGGAACTGCACTCATGTTAATTTAGGAGATAATTTGAAGTGTGTTTAATAAGATTCATTACCCTTAAGCAGTACATTAGTTGTTATCACTAATAAATAATCAAAAAAGAAAAAAAGAACTCAAAGAATTTATCCAGTTTTATATCCAACCTCTTTCCTTAAATGAAAATTTTATTAGTGTAATTGAAGATAGCAGAAAGTACATTATATGATATCTCTAAATATACAAATGTGGATGTTTTACAAGCTTGGTTTGACTTTAAAATGTCTACTCAAACACTACAAGTACAAATTGGAGACCTTATAATTTAAAATCTGAGTCTCACTGATGGAGCTTAGCAGCTCAGCAGTGCAGGCTGAGTGTGTTAGCTTTCATGAGCAGTCATGTTATGGTTGGAGTCATGATATTACTTCTTCCCCACCCTTTTGGAGAGTAGGAGTGAAAAATGTCTGCACTCCATCAGGTGCTATTTACATACCTATTATTTTAGGTACAAAACAATCTCAGCATCTGATGACATCTCTGGCTTCCAAAAACATCAAAAGCATCCTCTACGGCAAACCTAAAATAGGTAATAAATATCTGTAGCATATGCTACTTTCTTTTTTGTACAAGTTTCATTTTCTCTTGGCAAAAACAAAATTGAGCTATCTTCTTCCACCTGGTAACCTTTGGATCCTCTCCTCGCCAGAAAGATAAGCATCCTCAATTTCCTTGGTTTGTATGTAGGATACAAATTATTCTCCATTTGCATGACTTCTTCCAAGTCAAAGTATTTTCTTCATCACCTTTCGGGATGTTAGCTTTTTCGTTAGCCTTCAGAGCCTCTTGGTTTTTAATTTTGTCAGTCTCTCTTGCTTTTTTTTTTTTTTTTACCTTTTCAGGTTTTTATGTCCCTCAGCAATCTGTCCTCTGAGGGCTGTTGAGCAGGAATCATATGTTTAGCATATTAGCACAAGGTTGGTTTTCATGCGAGAGGCACAAAAACTTTTCTTCTGTGTGATTCACCCAGCAAGTTAAACGCAGAATCAGTATTCTGCATGGATAAGCAGATGGGAGACCTTTTAGAGAAATCACTGCAGAAGCTGCAAAGGGGACAGCAAAGTATAACAAAGCAAATAACTAGGGGGAGGGAAATATGCTTGCCAGAAATGTTAACATTTCAAATGGCTCCATTTGTTCTTAGGAATTACGTCTACTCAAGACTTGTACTTAGATGTCCCATTTAAACCATATACGCCTTGAACATAAAATATTAACTTTATGTGAAGCTCTTTGGGGTTTTTTTCCTTTAAAATTAATTTTATTTACTAAAAAGTGGAACAAATACCGCAGAAAGGAAAGAGGTTATTCTTTCTAATTCTGCCATTACCCATGCTTGAAAGATGGTAGGATTCAAATGATCTCCAATGAGAGGACTCAGAATATCTTCAGTTTTGGCTTGTGTCTTCTTGAGAGAAAGGAATTCCTATCTGATGCTGTATCCTCCTTCTGTAGTTGGTTTCTGAAAATGACCCACATCAGCACATCTTCCATGGGAGATGTGTAAAATGTTTATTTGCATTATGCTCAAGCTGTGGTGCCTACATATATATCCCACTGTAAGATAAACACAAAAATATTCTCCCACCATAGATAACAACCATAAACTAGAGCTATTAGTATTATATTCTTTTACAGTGTATGATGAGGATAACTGTCTTAAAAATCTTTATGTGCCTCAGAGTTATAATGGCAGAGGTCTAATATGTTTTAAAGAAAATATAAAGAACCAAAGCTGCAGATCCTAGCAGGAGAATGCATGTTTATGGGGATAAGGTTTAAAATGCAGGAGCTATGTCATAAACTTATAGCAAATGCATATGTGTTTTTAAAAGAAATTGTGAGTCCCCAAAATTTTATCCATTAAAAAGTCCCCATTTATATTTGCCAACCAATATAGGTGACAGTCTGTATTTAATGGGCAGGCACCTGAAAAACAGGTTTTGTTTGTGATAAAATTGTGCAGCTGTTGATGTCTTACTGTTGGCACTGGTTTCTGATACAGACACCTGAGGTGAAAAATGAGATGCAGTTTCAAAGACATGAATAAATTCTGATTGTGAATTATTCCACTTAGTTGCACAGAGGAAACAGATATGTGAGGAGGATATTTTTTGAAACTCCCCCTCATTGGCTTTGTTGTGACAAAATAAATATATTTATATACTTTTTGAGATTGGAACAATATCTGAAATTGTTCCATTTCTCCTTATTTAATTAAACAATGCTCCAATTAAATTTAAATTGGATTGCTCCAGGTAAAATAAAACAATGTTGAGGTCCAAAATGTAATTAATTTAAATGAGTTTTTTTTACCTTTTCCCAGAGTTACAGGACATTGTTCAGAGGAATTATTAATCTAGACTCATGTTTATAAATCTTTTAAACTAACAATGTCAAGAAAAAAAAAACCAAACACCACCACAAAACTGAAAAACCTCACAACTTCTTCCTTTTCCGTATTAGGAAAACAACTCAAACTCGTTCCCTAATGCCTCTGAGACACTGAACATTGAAAGCATACGTATTTGTTCAAATAGCAAAACACACAAACTGAGTTATAGCAAAATAGAGGAAGTTAGAGAAATTTTTTTCCCCAGCAATTGTCACATTTGCAGATTTGAACAGTAGCCACTGTTTCACTTGGTCTACCATTACTTCAGTGAGAAAAATGGCATACTGTGCATGCCACAAACTGATACCAGCAGGAATATGCATTCAGAGATGGTCAACTGGTGCAAAATTCAGGGGCTGTAGCACTTCAGGACCTGGCTTAATAACGGGAGACAGAAATAGCAAAAAGTGTCAAACTAAGCAAAGAATAACTCTTGGTTGAGTGCTTCAAAACACATCAACTCAGACAATTGTGAACAGCTACTCTGATACAGTGAGTATGCACAAAACATGCATCTGATCAAAGGAGATGCGAAGCTCCAAGTTGTGCATGGGTGATCTCTGGTGTGCAGAAAGAAGCCAAGGGAACAGTATGAAGCTCCAAGAGGAGAGATTTAGGCTGGATGTCAGGAAGAGATTTTTCCCTGAGTGGTTGTTTGGGCACTGCCACAGGCTCCCCAGGGAAGCGGTCACAGCACGCAGCTTGACTGAGGTCAAGCAGTGTCTGGACGATGTGCTCAGTTCCGTGCTCTGACTTGTCTGGCCCTGTGTGGAGCCAGGAGTTGGAGTCAATGATCCTTGTGGGACCCTTCGAATGCAGGATATTCTATGATTCTATGATTCTAAAATATGCGGTTTCCCAAGACCTGCAGGCTTGTAAGGTCTGTCTCTGCAGTGAAGAGCAGGAGCCAAAGTCCGTCCTTTAGCCTTAAGGGAAAGTAGACCAGGATGGATGGATGGATGCATAGAGCTGCTTCCATTACGGTTCTTCAATACAACAGAACCTCATAAAACATCTGCTAGGGACAGGCTATTACATACACCATGAGAGGCACTAGCTGCCAAAATGCTAGATAGGAAGTGTCAATATTGTCACTGAGCAGGATAACTGAATATGTGTCACATCAGTTCCCCAAAAGAAAGAAAAACTGATTTTACCCTCTGCCAAATGTAGTTGGTCTTATTTCAGGACTGGGATTTGCAGGTGCTGGTGGAATGCAGGTAAAAAAAAATGAGGAGTTATGTGTCATTTTAACAAACAAATCTCTCTGTATGCCAAGTATTTATAATAGAACTTTCTTCTCTGGAAGAAATCTCTAGCCTCTTCTTGCTCCCAAACAGACAAAACCAATAGTTACAAAATTTACAAGGGAAATACACTTCAATTCCCTGGAGCAGTGCAAAGTTACGCCTACACACTATAAAAGCTAAGGGAAATGGTATAAAATAAAATTTCTTATATGAAAAAGAATAGAAATTAGTATCCTCAGAGAGCAGGTATATTTTGTATCAGTCTTTGTGAGAAAATTCCCAAGAAACAGAACAGTGATATTAATAAACCAGTGCAGAACCAAACATTTGAATACATAAGGAGTCGGAATATGATACTTAAACAAAATACAGAGACAAAGATAAAACACTACATTTAAATCACAAAAATCTTGCTGTATGACTATTCAGGGGAAGATTTTATATCATCCGCAGCTTCAGATCTGTTTCTTTTCACACATTAAAATTTGAATGCGACGTATCTCTAATTTCAATGATTGGCATTTTGTATGCTGTTCTAAATTCAAATGCATACTGTTCTGTTTACTTCAGAAGATGACAGGTTTTTTGAACAGCTATTTTGTGTTTCATGACTAAAAGAAAAAGACTAAGTAATTTCATTTATAAAGGAATTTATGCCTGGTACAACTCAGTGATAACACTAACCAACACATCCATGAAGCAAATTGAGAATTTTTTGAAACGTTTTTAAGTGTCTCAAAGCTGACTCTACTGCTATATCTTCTCATCCAGTACATAGAAATAAATCTGAATTGAATTCTAAACTTGGACTAAGTTGGATCAGCTCCCCTGATGCTTTTAAGTGCAGCTCCTTTGGACAGAGGGACTAGGGAAAGGATATCCCTCTTTGTCTTCCCTCATGTCACCACTATAAGTTACAAATTTACCCATTACTGCAGTAGAAATATGAGTGTACCACTTCATTGATATGAAGAAATACTTTGCAGTCATTGCAAGTAGCATTTCTGACAAAGAACACCAGAAAGTTTCTAAGGTACTTAAGGCAAAAATACAATCTTGTATTTCCCTTCTCTATACACTATGGTTGCCAAGTTTAGATCTTAAGATTTTGCTCTGGCAGTTCCTTCTGGTTGGGCTTCTGAGTTTTAAGATTAGTGAGTACTCCAGGTAGAATCATTTTTAACATATTTGCCATCAACAGTTTTACTGGAAAGAATCCAGACACAAGTAATCAATACGTCATAACTGTTATACACACATCTCCTTATGATTTTTAATTTTTTTTTTTTTTTTTAAGTTTATGCCACTCTACCTCCTCTTTACTGAGGAGGTAGCATGGCTTTTGATATGACTACTAAAAATGAAATCAGCCTCTTCAATAAATACTGGACATGCATCAAAAGTGTTAATATAAGGCCTACAGCTTTCTATGAAGACCTTAGGAATTTCACATCTTGCAAGTAAAGGCTTCAAATCTTTCTGATGATACAGAAATTATATGCATGTTCTTTCCAAAACAAAACCGAAAAAACAACAACAAAACCCTACCCATAACAAACACAAAACCAGTTGCTGCCTGCTACTAATTAGTATCTTAGTAGAGATTAATGATATTAGCAACTGTTTCCTGGGGGGTTGTTAGGGTATTCTTGTTTGCTTATTTTCCCTCCCATGCTATATTCTTCACATCTGTTTCTTAGGTATGAACCATCATTGTCAAACCCTCTAAACTGCTGTACTCATGCTACACTCTTATCTGTACTTTTGACTCTCTTCAGGATTTTGGAGAGCAGCTATTCCTAAATCCCAGAGGATTAAACCCACTTTCATTCCATAATCCCAGTGTCAGATTGTCAAAAATCATATTCCCAAAGTCATCCTGTGTTTATGACTGTGGCAATTTGTCTGTTGGAATTTTATCTCCTTGACTCTTTCGTCTTTGGCAGCAATGAATAAATTTTATTTATAATTCATAAATAATTAATTTTAAAAAATAATAATTCTGTTGATTGACAGAGTATAATTGTTTTCCTGACAGTATTAATATATACCTAATTGGGCATCTTCCTCAAAAGTCTGTTGTTTTACATGAGTTTCTGCTAAACAAAGACTTTCCATAAGAATATTTGCTGCTATCCAGGAATAAAATAAAGCATCATTACTGAGCAGAGTCTCTGAATCTAAAAGAAAAGATGGTTTATTGAATATGAATCCATAATGGTAGAGATGTTGCAGTCTGATTTGGTATTACAAAGCTAGGCAATACATAAAGAGTAACTCTTTTGCAAGTCCATGTGGCTTTCTGAGCAGCCTGGAATGTACTTTTCTTATTTTTCTGTAACTTCTTGATATGAATAAAACAGGATGTATTTTTCTGTCCACAGACAGGTTTTCTTTGAGAGAGGCATATAGATCTATATACACAAGCAATGTTGCATCCCCACAGTATAGTATATTGTGCCAAAGAGAGGGAACTGAATTATGTTAAATCACTTTCCTACTTGGTTTCTCAAATCTGGCCCTTCTAATCATCGCAAAATTGCTGCATTCACAAACTTTGCTGGGCTTTTTTCTGAAACTGCAAAATGTGATGGTTCACTAGAGCTTCCCATTTTTAATATTAACTAGAACACATTTTATCTGCTCCTCTCCAAAGGTAGTTGCCTCATTCAGAGCAAGGCCAGCTTGTTGAGAGTATCTCAAATTCATCATGCTCAGTTTTATTTCTGTCAAACCAACACATCTTCTGTATGGCAAAGGATGCCAAGCAACCCTGGCACCATCTGAGATTTCTTTTTCAGAAAATATCTGTTGCTAGAGTGATGCTGACTGGAAGCCAGCTGACACAGTACCTTCCAAATATAAAGATGAATACAGTTAATGCTTAGATTCTTTCATGAAAAAGCCAGAGAGTAGAAAGGCCAAGGAGGACTTTCAAAGTATATAACTTTGAGAATATTTAGTTTGTGGTAAACAAGCTAATATAAGAAGCTTGGTTTATTTCTCCACATATGTATGCTAATTTTCTGCTGAGCTTTGGGACATTGATTGCAAATGTGTCCTTAAGTACGGTACCTTAAGATATCTGTCAAATATCTCTCATATTTTCCATTACCTTCTATTCTTACCTTCTTGAGTAGGAAAAAACAGAGGTCAGAGACTTGCTAAAATTGCATATGTCACAAATTTGACTTTCTACTGTCTCGGCAACTCTCCTAGTCCCATAAAGACATGTGGCTACATCTCTTCAGCAATTTGTCCTTTTGCTATTGATGTATCCTTGATCCTGTTTTGTTGCCCACCTAACAGGAAAGCATCAGTCTTGACATACATTTTTTTTTTAAGAACTGTACTCTTCTCCAGTTCATCTGGATACTGACCACTGTCATCCTGTGTTGCATCCAAGTAATCCTGCATATGTTTTAATTTACCTTTACAAATACTCATATTAGAATGACTATAAATTATTATGGAAATTATAATAACCATTTCTGGTTAAGAATTTCAGCATTATGTTCATGCTGCATTTTTTTCTATTACAACAGAAATAATGATTCACTGCTCCCAAACTTAAAATTCCTTGGATCTTTTTTATTATTCTTGGAAACTGGCATGTTGCTGTACAACGCTCCACCTTCTGGTGTGAACTATATCCTTTTTCTTCCACTAAACACAGTTGTCAGCTGTAGTTTCTGCTTTACTACATCTTCCACTGATTTTTCCATATCCCTGCCTTACTGAAATTTTTGGTCTTTCAATTCTCAGTGTAGTAAAATCAATACAACTCTTCACATATTTGTGTCTTTATTGTCTATTCAATCAATATTGTCTAAGATTATCCCCCTTTCTAGTACTGAAAAAAAAAAGTCAGATTGCTACTTTTCCTATTTTTCCCCCCTTTTCCACTGAAGCTTCTATCAGGATGAGATCTCAATGTGACTGAAATTGTGCTCTGTGTCACTGATACCAGCCATTACCATTCTCTGCACTGGGTCTTCTTTTGCCATTTCATATTTGCAACGTTCAGTTAGGCTGACCAAAAGCTTATTCCCAAAAGCTAATTCCTCTTGGACCCGGTAGCTCCTTTTATATCTGACCCTTTCATATATTTTGTTATTTCTGACTATGAAATGAGCATCAAAAGATTTTCTTTGTTGGGATGTGTTTCTGTCTCTGGCAGTTTCAGAGGATAGAGCTTATCACAATTCGGAGAAACAGTGGAAACTGCAGTTACTGGGCTGTTCCCTCTTAAAGTAGAAACCTTCCTCTACCTTCTGGATCCAGCAAGGACAGATGTCTGAAATAACAAAATGAAATTGCTCTGAGTGCATTTACCATCTCTGTACCATTACTGAAATGACCACTTTGTTTTCAAAATTTGTAAGTATTTTTTCTCCTCAAGCTTTATTGTATTCTCATGTTTCTGATTTCTCTTAGAGATTTCTCTTTCATTTCTTGGATGGTGTAAGAAAAAACACCCAGTTCTGAACTTGTCCTTTATGAGCTCCCTACCTGTTATATCATCCCCACTTGATATAGTCTAGCTTTTCAGTACTTACCCCTTTTTTCCCTCAAAAATTTCTTGAAAGTCACAATTTCTTTCCAGCATTACTCATACTACTACAGGCACCAGTAGTTTCATTGTAAAGATACTACATCATTAAGTAAATCTTTAAAGATACTAAATCATTAGGTAACATAGTGTAACCCCTGGAAAACTTGTAGATGCATCTATCACTTTGCTACCCACACAGGCAACTGTGATGCTTATTTCAGATGACTGTTTTTTTCCTTCCTGTGTCCTCTACTAATATTTAATCACATCCATATCTACCTTAAGTTCCTCAAGTCATTACCTGGGACCAGAGCCTCTGTTTGTTTATTTACATAACTTTCTTTAGAGGATATAGCTTCAGGAAGTATCTAATTGACTCCTTTACCTCTACTGGGGGCTTCACTCAGTGACAACTCAAGAGACTGGTTTCACTACAAGGAGAAACACAAACAATGTGGATGTTTTTGGCTGGAGAATAACAATGCTAGAAGCAAACCTTAGGCCACCATCTAACCTACTTTGGTCTCTNTATGCTTTATTTTAAACTTAATTTTCAATATAGTTCAGTCATACATATCAATCAGGTATTATGAATCTGCAGTAATGTTTAACATAATCTAAGAACAGGGTTTTTTTCACATATCCATACATATGTCTCTCTACGCTATGTGTCAGTAAAAAGAAAGATTCATACAAGATTTGCTGCCTTTTCCTTGCAGCGGTACATTGTTCCATCTTATATTTTATCTGTGTGATGCTCCATGGCTTTTATTGTATGCTTTTAGAAGGAAAAAAAAAAAAAAAAAAAGGTTTGGGTTTTCCTTGTTAGACTTTATTTACCCTTTCCCTTTTCTGCTTCAGACAGTGATTTTTCTAGTTCTTGGGCTCAAGCAGCACACAGAAAAACTTTGTTGATGTGGGAATTTACCATTTTTTTCTGCAAAATTCCTTTGATTATTCATGGCCCTCTGCACAGTATGGCAATTTCTCTACTGGCAAATATTCCCACAAAGGCCACCTGCATGGGGAATTGTTAATTCCTCTTTCGCTTTTTAAAATTCTTCCCTGAACACAAGCAACCACTACCCCAAACCCCCAGTTTTCCATATAATCATTCTGTACATGTACAGCTCAATTGCTTTGTATGCAGATGATGGTGTGTGGGGCTCAGAGTCATGTACTACACCAGAAATATTTGGATTGAATACCCATTTTGTTGCCTGTAATTTAGGGGTTTGGTAACAGGATCTCATTTCAAGAGACTAATTAGAAATGGTCTGGAAAAGTAAGGTACTGCAGGACAGTAGCTATTGTGAGATAGCCTGTCCTGCCACCAATAATGTCATAATTCACCTACTCCTTTGATGCTTGTAAAATGTTAACCTGTCATGCTTGCTATTTTTTTTTACTATTTTTAATGTACTATAAAATTATATCTTCCTCAATATTTTATGCTTTTATTTATATTTTATGGCAACAGATAATGCTTGTAAAGCATTACAGGATTCAAATTTCTGTTTACCTGGCAGGGGAGTGCGCTGCACATGCAGTAACAAGCACAAAGTGTTTCAAAGAAAAAAGGCATAAAGTTTGTGAAGCTCAAAGGCTTTTTTGGTAGCATCTATCATCAGCAATTTTGGCTCTTGATTTTGACATCTCAGCCCGTATATAAACAACATAAAAACTCATTGTCCCTGGTTAACAGCACATCAGTGAGAAAAAGGTACATATGTCCTTATTTTTTTCACCTCCCTCCTACCCTCACACATGTGTCTAACACACAGAAAAAGCAACTGGAAGTTAGTGCCTTAGTATCATTAAAATATCCCTGTCACTGTTGCAATGACTATGATATAAAACTGCACAAAATGGAATAGACAGGTCCAATGTAGAGTTATTAACCCCGTTGATTTATTTTTTTCCTGAAATCAGTCTAGGCGATGAGCAGCTCTGAGTAGCTACTGCTAATGTGTTGGGCTTTTATAGTGCATTAAGATGCCAGCTCCTGATTCTATTCAGGTTGTGACTGTAATGACTTTAATCATGGGACAGTCAATGTTGATTTTAGATAATTATGCCTTCCTTTGAAAAACCATAAAAGATAAATAATAATAATTGTATTTTACCTCTTTATTTTATGAAGTTCCAAGTGCAATAATGTCAATGTTATGAACTGATACTTAGACATTTTTCCATCTATCACCAACATGTGGCTGAAAATTGTTTCCACAACTTTTTAATTATGAAGGAAAAAAAAATCTTGTTTGAAAAGCATTTTTTCATTAAATAAAAAAATAAGAAATTTGAAAATAATTTTAATAGAAGTATGAAACATTAATGCAACAATTTAGACATTGCATTGTAACTCACAATTTTCCAAATTATTGGAATTCTAAACTAAATCCAAATCAATTTAGACATTTTTAGACATTTTTAAAACTGAATCCAAACTCTCTTAAAAGTTCTTGTGTAAAAATGCTTTTGTTCTCCTTATTGCCTTTAATGAAAGGGTCTTTGAGAACAAATGGAAGGCTCACAAATCGGGACAAGAGATTACTTTGACCCTCTCATTTGCCCCAGAGATTAGATATAGTGTGTGTCTGTTTGCAAAAGCACAACTATAAACTAATGTGATATTTGGTGCTCACACCACATCACCCCAGCAACACTTTCTTTCCACAGTCTAAAACCCTAAGCAGCACATGGTTTAGTCCTAAAGCCCCTTTAAGTGGTGTCCCATAAGTTGGATGAATTCCTTCCATCCATCTTTATCTGGAATGAAAGTATCTGTCCCACAGTATCACAGAAAATTATTGAAAATGAAAAAGAATTCATCTGGGTAAAATGCCATCCGACAGTGGCAAGACTAAATATTGAACCCATTTACATATACAGGATACTATAAATCAGGCTTAAGCTGTAACTGTTTTTTCTTTGATAAACATCATGCAAAGAGAAAGGAAAAGTTTAAGCTTAAATGCAGTTGTACAGCCACAGGAGTTGGCAAAACAGATGAGCTGAATCCTGCAAGTTACGTGAGGACACTGAATTTGCCACTGTAAGAGCTCAGCTAACTTTAGGAACAGAGCTGTTGCCATTAGCAACGGGCCAGTCATTTATACAGGGAGTGATGTTTATCACTCAGTGTTGCTCTGAATTTTTAGTGCCTTGCTCAGAGTTAAACAAAACTGGGAGGGGGGGAAGGATGCCTTTGTGTTTACTTTGTATTAGCTCTGGTCTTGTGCTGGTTGGGAACTAATTTACTGTCTAGTGCAAAGTGCAGTTTGCACAGAGCCACAAACCTGTATTTACTAATGAATGTAATTATTTTGCTAATGTTTTATTTCAGAGTAGGTGGGGCGAAGTTTACTTTGATTCTGTACTACATTGCACAGGCTCTTAGGCTCTTTCCTCCACATAAAGTCTCTGAAATCTACTTCTTAATCCCTTATATATAAATACAAAAAATTTCAAGTTTATAATATTATAGATTTTTATCAGATTTACACTGACAATGCATACATACTCTTCCTGCTTCTTTTGTTGCTGCTACCCGAACTGCTTGCTTTAGTTCCCTCAGCATAGCTCTCCTATGATAGTACAATAGGGATAGTAGATACAAGACATCTTCTTTCTCCGGATTTTAGTATTTGAAGGTTTCTGGCTATCACCTGCTCTTCTTTTTGAACAGTGACTTTCTGTATTTGTTAAATCTATTTAAATATTATCCTACCTCTCTTGGTTTTGTATCCTTCTATACCATCAAATTCATCTTTATCATCGGGTCTGTACTCTGGGTATTATTATCCTTTTATCATCTTCACATATCATTTTTATGCCTCTTAACCAGTTTATTAGCAGCTCCTATCTTGATCACTACAACATCATCTGTCTACTGAGACAAACGCAGACAAGAACAGCTAGAATGGTCATGAAATATGAGATATTTCTGAGGTAGAACCAAAATTTGCTCTCTTTAATAAAACTTTTTTTTTTCTGTAAAACTTAATTTACAAAACCTCAAACTGTAAGAAATATGGAAAGAAGTTAAACAGTGTTGTCACAGAAATTAGTAAACTGACCATGACTGTAAAACAAAACCTTTCTAGCAATTGAAGCTATGAGTTTCAAAAAAAATCCCACAGCAGAAATATTTGATTAAAAATTTAAATATTTTAGAAGAAAACTTCATGTACTTAATTAGAAAGATTATATAATAACACTATAAGTGACTGGCTACAGAGACACAAGAAGTTTGTTTCAGGACATTCGTTACACAAAGATTTCTCTCCTGTAATGTCTGTAGGACAATCTCATGCTTCAGGACTGAATTTCCTATAAGTCCCTAGTACATCATTCCTTTGTCATTTACCTGTCTCACAACTCAGTGTTGTCAAATAAATCAGCTGCATAGCTGCTGATAGAAGAAAATTTAAACACCTAATTCTTTGCATATCTGGGATGTGCAGTTCCATGGTCACAAAATAACCCAGAATGACAGAATATTAGGAGCTGGAAGAGACCTCAAAAGACCATTCAGTCCAATCCCCCTGCCTGAGCAGGAGCATCTAGAGTAGATCACACAGGAACATGTCCAGATTGGTCTTGAATGTCTCCAGATAAGGAGACTCCACAACCTCTCTGGGCAGCCTGTTCCAGTGATCTGTCACCCTCACAGTGAAAAAGTTCCTCCTTATATTAAGATGGAGGTCCAGAAGAAATGGGTAATAGCATCAGCACTGAAAAGTATAGATGCCAGTGGGCAGGGGAAACAATTAAGACCCAAATACTGGTAAATTCTGTTTTCTTTGAAAAACAGATAAAACATCACTCTTGGCTATTTTGTAAGGGTTTGTTTTTTGGTTTGGTTTTGGTTTTGTTTTTTTTTTTTTTTTTACAATATGATACAACCAGAAAGAGAGCTTCAGTCAGCAAGGCTCAGCAACAAAGCAGACTAACAAAGACCAATTTTTTTAAAGTAGATGAAGAAGAAAGAACAGAAAAGGCACACAGGAGAAATAAGTACCATGACAGCTTAACAGATGAGAAGTTTAATTGTCATAGCTGTGCAACTGAAATAATGAGCTTAACACAGTAACTGAGAAGGCACTGCATATTAGACTAACAAGGTGGATGTCTGCAATGCATCAAAGAACTTGTGAAGGTCTGAATAAGATTTACAGTATACTGGATAGAAGAGACATGTGTGGCATTCAGTAGGAAAGGACACACAAAGTGGAAAATGCCTAAATATGTAACTAAAGCATAAAAAAGGATGAACTGTATACATCTATAATTCCAGACTAGAGTCTGAAATTTGCATGCATACTCATTACATAGGTAGATCGATAAATCACTTAAAAACTGTGACAAGAGATGAAAACCATTAGAAGATGCATGAAAAATTGCATAAAAGAGGGATTAAAAATATTTAAAAAAAAATGTGTGGCATTGATAATTTAGCTTCAAGCTGGTAGACAATTTCCTGTTCTGTTCCGTTTGATCAGTGATGCACAATGGCTATGTTTGTAATAGAAAATTAAATAACCTTGGGACTGCTCTTTGGTTATTCAGTGACAATCACAGTATGAATCACACCTGTTCTATTGAACTCTTCAGATCCCAAAACAAAGTGGTTGCATGCCAACTGCCTGTTGAAGGTGATCTCTAGCCCCTTGTAATGACCAAACTCTCCCAGAAATGATCTGGGAGAATACCTACTGGTCAGAGCTAAAAATATACTCGAAAATGTTATGGTATAAACAGTCCACTTTGGTAAGTAAATGAGTAAGCAAGCAAATACATACTGCAGTATGAAGTAAGGTGCTGGGATAGTTAAAGAACTGGTAGTCCCTAAAAGTATCAGTAAGCCAGAGACACCAGTAGCGCAGGGACCTTCCCTAAATTAAAGCTTAAGGACCTAAAGCAGCCTGAAAGTAGATCTCTTGTGGCACAAGTGGTCTTTCTTCCCTAGGATACATCAGAATCAGACTCCAGTATAATGTCCTGGTGTCAGGAAAATGTCTGCATCTGTTTTTTGGAGGATAAAAGACATGTCTATTACTTCACACGGTACAAAGGACAGAAAAACTTTTGGGAGAGAGACTGACTGGGAGAAGACTGTTGTGGTCAGAGCTATAAGGTTCCCTCAGTCTCAGAAACATCCAGAAAAGAGGGCAACTGAGTTGAGTGACCAGCTGTGCTAGCAGAAGTCTCCCTTGCTTGTTTTCACTCCTGGAAATGTTTTGCCCAGGTACGAATGTGGATACCATGCACGCCTGATAATTTTGGGAACAAGTACATGGTCCTTCACAATCACTGGGAGAAGGCTCAGGGACTGCTGGGATAAGATCATTGGGATAAAGTACATTTTTTGTAGAATATACTCTTTAAAAAAGGAACCTTTCTCAAATTGTTATTTCTTACATTGCTGAGGGTGATGTTCTATCTTAATACATAGTGATAACCAAGTCAAAAGTTGTACCAGATACATTTACAGGTGATAGTGTATAAACTAGCACTCTGAACTTAGATTAGTCCATCAAGTTCAAATCCAGTAAAGCTTCAGAAAATATCTGTAACTACTATAAATTATTACACAGTAAGTGTATAAAGGCATAATTCCTATCCCCTTAGCTCCTGGTGGTCAGTTTCCACCAGAAAGAACAAGGCCTGAAACCTCTGAAACCCCTGAAATCTCTTTTTGCTGACAACTATACTGGTTATCTACTTCTCTAGGATGTTGCTAATCTTCTGGCCTTAATATAGCTTAGAAATCTGATCCCCAGAAATTTACCTTTTGGTGACTTCATGTTTATTATTCATTTGTGCTACTTTAAAGCAGAAATAAAGAATCAACACAGAAAAAGATTTGCAAGCATTTCTCTCCTTAACCTTTTCAACCATAGAGATTATCCACTTTCTCATCTGCTTTCTGACTGACAGTCTGAAAATGCCAATCTTTAAAACATTAATGCAACATCAAGCACACTTAAGGATAAGTACTTAACGTATATTTAATGGAAATCTTTCTAAATACATTTTTTCCATTCACTTGGGTTAAGAACTCCAGTATGTCTATATTTAAACAGTTTTTGATATAGAGGCTGTTTAGCCTCTATAAATTTCCTTGTGTGTTCCATCTGTGGTCACATTTATGTAAAAACGAAGAGTACCCTGACTGCACTAACTATGTACTTTTCCCCTCCAAAAGACACTGACGTTAGGAGAAATATATTCATACCAATTAACTTCGTATCACTGTGGGTTTATAATTCTGGTCCAAAGCTGTCAAATACATTCCCTAAATTATCTTTATTAAAAACCAAAACAAAAAGCAGCAGGTTACTTCACTTTTTAGGACTTTTTTGACTTATCAACATGATGCAGCTAGAAGCCAGACTTCTGACATTCGGATGACCTTCGTAATAGATAACATGCTTGTTTGGTGAGAGTGGTGATCTGCCTCTTTTTCTGAAGTTGTTTCAGACACTGTTCAGGCTCAGAACTAACATACACTGTAGCTTTAGTGACTGAATGTACATAGCATTGGTCCTTTACTATTCAACACACGGCTTACAGGTGATCTACAGCTGATTTCTTGCTTTCCCCGACACCACAGAAATTCAGAGTTTGTTTTGTGGGCTACGCCTAGTCTGAAAGATCTTGGGTGAAAAGGAAGAGAAAAAGTGAGGTCAAATATTTATTAGCTACATCTACATTAGTAACTAAAGCAAGACAGTGTGTTTTCTACTTGTTCCCCGGCCCTAAAGGAAGAGTCATGGCATTCACCTAACTGAACACTCTTTTCCATCAGAACCGGTTGCTTCAGCTAGAGCAGGTCTACATGCAAGAGCAGGTCTGCGCCACCCACCGGACCATCACCATGTGCAGTTTGGGAGACTGAGAACGAGCCAAAACTATGTCAGGGAGAAAATTTGTAATTAAGCAGTTTCTATAACATGCCAATATTTACAACCACTGGACCAGCTTAGACATTAGTATAGACGTGGCTATTATTTATCCAAGATACAGCACTTTCATCTATTTGCCTATAATCATTTGCATATACATAGGAGCCCATTACAAAACTACAGATGTGGAATTCATTTAATCTGTGTAGAACTGTGTTCCTGAGCATAAACCAAATCGACTGATGTTTATAAGTATTCATCTTCAGTCAACAGGAAGAAGACATTTTTTCTGTGAATCTGGAATGAGCAATGTAAATCTCAGTATGGTCTGAGAATGGGAATTACGAGATTTGTAGTTTGACACTTCTTGCACTAGATTTCACGCAGTTTCCACTAGAATGTATTTTCATATAAAGTTACTCATAAGCTTGAAGGAGTACAGATTCTTAAGAATTTAGCACTGTATAAAGGGCCTAAATTTTGTCTATCTTTTTTTTTTATTTTTTTTTTTGCAGGAGGTGGTTTCATATTAAGAAAGAAAGACTGGATTTTTCTCTCTTCTGTATTAAACCTCTATTATAGAAGCCTTTCATTGCGTTAGCAAATTTCATCCACACAGTATTATGATGTCTTCCAACTCAGAATGGCAATTTTGTTGCTTTTTTCTTTTTTCAAAGAAAAATCAAAATAATCTGTTAGCCTTAAATATTGAATAGAGACTAAAAGTGATGCATAACATACTTTCTCAGCCACCCACTACAAAAATTTAAATACATGTGCTTTAATTGCTAACCTACTTACCAAGTACAGGAGGACAGTGTAAGAGATATGGTGTACAATTTTAAAAGATGCACGGAGGCAATTAAGAATTCCAATAAGTATAATTATTTGATTAGCTTTTGGAACTGTTTCCATTGCAATTTTGTTTGAATTTCAGGTGTAGCTTCTATCCAAGCATTTAACTTTTTATTTTTATTTTCACTCTCTTAATCTATAATTGAAGCTTTTTTTTCTGTATGAAAGAATACTGTGCACGTGTGGAAAGCCCATCCAGCACAACAGGATATTAGGGGATTTTCTTGCTACTAATGAGTTTGAAGGTTAGTATGTTCTGGTGCAAAGTGAAGAACCTCAGACTTCCAACTGATGGAAATGTACTTGGAAATTATTATAAAAATCTTTTTTGTAACTATCAGCTTTACCAGTAATAGCTATCCTTAGCAGCAAACTTTCACAAGCCATATCAGTATCACTGTGCATTGATAACATGGACAAACAACCTAGTTTTAAAACTGGAAGAATATTGATGTGGGTCTTTGTAGAAATATTTTATCCCTCCTTGGTCCTGTGCTGCCACACAGACTGTAAGGTTCATCTGGCACTGAGTTTGCAAACAGGTTTCTCATTGTCTAGCGCACCAAGCTACTCATGGGGGATGCCTTGAGGCCCCATCTCCACAGGGACAACCACAAGGAACTGTGCAGAGAGCTCCAACTCACAGGTAATATGAAAACTACACATTAGGAATACATGTAAACTTTATGCATTGCAAAGAATTATTTTCCATGTATAGGGTTTATTTTCTCCATTCAGAAATCTTTAAGGCTCTTTTATTATTCATTGGAACAAGTCAGGAAAATACAAAAACTAATAATTCAGTGGGTGCTACAGAAGTTCAAATAAGTCCTCCATTGATAGAGCTAATTGTAATTCTTGTTGCTTAGCACTGAATTTTTTTAACCTTATATCTATGAAAGCAATTATGTGAAGAATTAGTTAATCCCCCAGACATCAGCTTTAAATGCATTATTTTAAATACCACAGCTACTGCACAACACATACATCCTGCAGAGAGATGGAAAACACTAGAGAGGCAGGTAAACATATGCATATGAGCAAATACTATTTTGGGGTAGCACCTAAAGCAAGCTGTACGCTTCCTAAAATAGAGACACACAAAAGTCTTTTCTGAAATCTATGCAGTCTATCAGAGAAAGATGAATTGATCTTGCAAGATATCAGTTATACAGTACTAGCAGCACATTGCAGCCAACTGATAATTGAAACATTATCTGCATAACTGAAGGAAAAGGTGTCTTGCTGTAAAATTTGACTCATAGCTCTTACTCAGTGAAACTTGAAAACAGGAGCCCATGAAGTCTCACAAAATGAGGGCATGCAGCTGAAAAAAGAAGGATGTGGTCTCAGAGAAGAAATAGGCTGATGTCAGAGTGCCCTCTTGAACCAAGGATGCTGCTGCCATGGATTTTCAAGGATGGGAAGCAGCAGACAGCAACAATAGAAAGGAGATGAGGTTATTAGGTGCATAAATAGGATTTGGACTTGATGATCCTTGTAAAGCCTTTCCAACTCAGGATATTCTATGAAAAATAGCTGCATTTGTGGTGTGTGAGGACCACGTAGTATGCAAACCATGCATACATTATGACAAACCGAAGTTTTCTAAACCAGATGGATCAGTGTGCAAAGGCAGCCAAACCGACCAATGAAATGTGGTGTATTATAGAGAACAGTATTAAGAACTAGGCTGAGGTGTCATTTTGTTCAAGGTTCAAAAAAGCAGAAATTTATTTCACCTCTCTGTTTTGAAACAGTTACCTAGAAGTTTAGAAACTTCATTTGCAGTAAAGCATAACTAACCAATATATACACACCCCCATATGTTTTATCTGGCTTCAATGTTGCCTGTGTGAATAGATAAAGATGGGGATAAAACCAGCTCAAAATGCATAGAGAACAGTGAAAGACACACCCTGGTTTCCTTAATGAAAGCATTCCTCCCTAGTTTACTGTTCTTCATCTTTTCTTACTGTGGTTCTACTGACAGATTCCTCAAGGCATGACAATATAAGAAGAAAGTATGTCCATCACCCCACAGAAGTAGCCTGCTTAAAAGCTTCTCCAAACATCATTAGCTTAAGAATGTTTCTTAAATAATACAAGAGGTTGACCAAGAACTTTGTAAATGTTAATGAAACAAACTTTTGTGCCTGATTGGGAACTGAGCCCTGCGTGGATTTGTTCCAGAAGTGCTGAAAGCTATCAGTTCAGTTTACTGAAATAAAACATTACAGACTGTTTTCTCTAAATAATAAATGAATGAATAGAGCTATGATGCGAGTTTGAAGCCTAATCTTAGGATTTCCTAAGTTGCATTCTAGTTCTCACTTAAGGACTAATTAATGTCACAGTTTGCCTGACACTGATACTGAGTATAATGTAGACAGTTAAAAATATAATATACTGAAAAGAGCAGTTCTCTGTCGACAGGTGTTTGAAAGCCAAATTATGATTTCCAACTTCAGCTATTAAATTTAAGCATTATTTCTAGAGCTTAGATCTTTAGAAAATTAAACAAGAAATTACATCTTAAATTTAAGAGTAGTAGCGGAGCTCAAGGTCTCTCACTCCGTTATGACATGCAGAGCATCTGGAAGCTAAGCGTTGCTTTAAAATCAGAATTCATAACCTTGAGTAACCTACCTAAAATGAAATGCAGCTTAATTTCTAAGTCTTTACCTGTGGTTTTTGCCTTAAATCTCAAAAGATATGTCTGTAACCTGTCCAGATAAATCCTTGCAGTGAAAAGCAAGAGATAACCAATCCGTGTTCTAAGCAATAGCTCACACCCAATTAAGAATGTAGGTGTTATTTGATGATCAGCCTCTACTGAGCCATTCTGGACTTCAGGAGTCTTTTGTAAACTGAACCGAAACCTGTGATGCTGTAACTAAACTGAAAATTTTGAGCTACTTAGTTCGGTAGCTATTGGTTATGTAAACCCATAATCAAGTGGGTTCTGGCTCATGTTTGCATTTTGTGGCCTGGTGACCAGCACAAGCTATTGTACTCAGCCAGAAGCTGGAGAGAATTTGTCCTTTCCAGAAAAAGCATGCTATGAACACAACATACAGCTTGAGTAATATATACTGGTATATTAAGAATTAAGTCTGTGCAACAAGATTAGCCCATGTGGTGGTAACTGTCACCACAACTGCAAGTTCTTTCTTCTTCTCCCCTCTCCCCCCACACCCAGTATACATGGAACCCTAATATGAGCTGCTTTGTGCCACTAATTTACCAGAAGCTAAATCCAGAAATAAAAGCTGTATTGTTTTCACATGTGCTAGAGACTTCATGAAAGCATCCAACAAGCACTGAAGTTGGAACAAGTCAGGAAACAGGGTTGGGAGGTCAGAGAGAAGCAGAACTAAGGGACATGAAGAGGATGTGAGACATCCCCTTCTTCTGGTGGAAGTGCCATCATGATGAAGATACCTATGAAACCGAATCTCAGTCTCATAACTTACATAAAACACAGTCACACAAGATTTTGTACACCTCCAGTTCAAACACACACATTTCAGCTATGTTCCTTCATTACAGCTGCAGAGATTGGTAGCTGTCTACCTGTGAACACAGAAAACCAATCCAGCAGTGTATATCAGAGCACTGTTACAGCACCACAGATGCTTCCTCAGAGTTGTCGCTGGAAATCATGTCAGACAGCACTCACAAGTCTGCATGAAACGAGCATCACATATGCAAGGACTGGAACTATACGTAGGCACAGTGGGTAACATCAGAGGAACCTAAGTTGCTGCAATTTGCACTTCCTCTAGGCCCTGTTAAAACAGAAGTTACACCAACTTGTGCTCCCTTAGGCTACTCATGAAATAAAGATCTCTATGCGCCTCTATCAATCTGCCAATACTATTTTCAACATATAGCTCTGTTTCTTCTCAGATACTCTGTTAGACTCAGGTTTTCAAGGTTCTATTAAAACTGACAGATAGGGTTTATTAAAGCAGGATGCCCCTCTAACTCCAAACAAAATTTTTAAAGAGGAACACAGATTCCTAAATCAAGGGCCTGGTACCCTCTTAGAAGGACAGGATTGTCAAAAACGGGGTGTATTGGTTTTGGCTGGGAGAGAGTGAATTTTCTTCATGCTGACTACAAGGTCATTTGCTAAATAACTTTGATGCTTTTAGGGTCCTGACTAGAAATTTATTTCCATGCTTTTCAATACCTAACCTTCACCAGCTCAAATCAATGAATTTGATGGGGACCTGATTTTCCTCTAGGAGACTTTGGCAAGGATTCTGACAACAGTGTCTACCAAAGATTAAAACCCACTGCTGCTGGGTTTTAAAAATAGTCTCTTTCCTGTGCTACTGGAGAAAAGACCACATGCGGTTCTTGACCACCATAGTTTATGTCCATTTTCCTCTAGTAAATATGTCTCAGGAGAACAAAACTATAGAAAAAGTCTGGCTGCTTGAGTAGACAGGGTTCAGTAGTTAGGCACTTGTAGGTGCTCTAGAGGTGACCCAGTTGAGCTGTGAATTCTCATTGACAGAGGTGATCAAGAATATACATAAAAAATGACTGTGAAGTGTGACTATTGATTATATTACAACCTCCTGAGGGCAGTAACGGTGGGATCAGAGGAGGCAAAATATTTAGTTCACTTACCATCCCACTTCCAAGTATAAATGGTGTGATAGATTTTGTCATCTAAGGTGTTACTTAACTATCAAAGTCTACAGGTCATGTCAAATTAGCTCTATACTTTTTACAAATGAGCTAAGTTACAGTCAAGAGATTTTTAATTAGGTCTTAGGGATCTCCAAATGAGAGTTTGGGTTCTGGGGGTTCTTCACAGGGTATTCCGTACTTGGGTATTTTATATATATATACATATATATATAAATATATATATATATATATATGTATGTAATTTTATATTTCCTCAAGGCTATTTTTACAGTGCTTACCAATGGTAGGCTGAAAATTATTTTTCAGTCTTTTCTTCCCTTGCTCCCCAGCTCAGAGTAGGTAAAAAAATTTTTTTTGCATCTTCAGGGACTTACAGTGTGTCTGTCAGAGACAGTCAATGTCCTCTATCTAGAGTAGTCGTAAAATATTTTTTAAACTTGATCATGCTATTGGAAAATCCAGTTCAAACACATTCTCTACTATAAGACCTGCTGTTCTTCAGTTCCTTTTTTGTAATTGTATCCCACCAAATTTTTTGGGAGGTCATGAATTCTATCTGAAAGGCAATGCTTCCCACCAAATTTGTACAGGTATTTCTATAAAAGGAAGCTCCATCTATATCCTACAGCTATATCCATTTGCTATACATTTGATTTTACTATAGTTTTCTTTTTGACTGATTTGCTTTTATAATATTTATATTCATTGATTGAGTTTTTTACACTCAGGTTTTTGATTGATTTGGGAACAAGCAGAGATGACATCTGAAACATTAGCTCATAAACAGTTACATGCAAAACAGGTGCAGCAGTACTACTAATAAAAACATAAATCACTAACAGATTTTTTATTAAAAACACAGCAATGAATTTATATTGAAGTCACTGTTTCTCTGAAATAAATTTTCAGCCTTTTTATACTTCTATTTTTATAAGATTCTGAAGAAAATGTGATTTCCCGCTATCTCCCATAGGGTGGAAAGGAAGAACAGACATAATTCATAGATGGATTTTAAGACACAGCCACTGGGAAAACAGAAAGAAAAATGGAAAAAACCCAAGCAAGATTCTTTAAATCTAAACCCTTTTATTTAAAGGTCCTGTCCAAGGTTTTCTCTACATCAGTAATATTTAAACATCTTTGAATTTGAATTAAGGTTAAAGTTTTGTTTAAATTTAGGTAATAAATGAAGACCAAACCATTTATTTCTCATCTGCTTATCGCTGTGCTTCAAGCTAAGGCCCAAAGTCAAAACAATATTTCATCTATAAAATACCTTTTTTTGTTGTTTGTTTGAAACTCCAGCATAGACACAATATTAATGTCGAAAGGCTAAGTGATAAATCTTGTAGCAGCCACATTTGTTTCCCCAAAGTGGTTCCTTAGGTATTACCTGCTAAATGCTTGAAAGCAAAAGATTTACAGTTTTCTAAAATAATGTAACTTTCTTTGAAGACCCATTAAACACGAAGTGTAACTGGATGCTTTGGCACCTGGAGTGAGAAATAGGCCCATTCTAAGATGTTATTCAGATCAGGTAAGATGTATTGCCCCTGGAGTTGTTTATCTGTTTCCATTTCCTTGACAGGATACCTAGACAGTTACTTTAGATGAGACACCTTTAGATAAGACACCTAAATTTCAGATAGCTGAGTGAGATAAATGAATCACCCCCTTAGTCTGCACCCTTAGTGGATTGTACACTAAGCTATGGAAAAAAATTGTCTCTTGGCTCCTCCTTCTTTGAATATGAAGGAGGCAGTGTTGGAAATTTTTCTGACCAAGCTAGAAAACGAAAGTTTTTTATCAGACTAATCTGTACTGTGAACTTCCTTTCACTTCAGAGCAAATTCGGGGAAAAGAAATGGCAACAAAACGCATGTTTGAAGCAACAATCAGCTGTTCTATTGCTAATGAAGGTAATTGTATGTTCATTCTCTTCAAGGATAAGAGGCTGCAATGGGCACATGAGATTAATCAAGTCATTTATAGCTTACTCACAACGTGTCCCAAAATTTATTTAAGAATCAGTGAAAAAAAGCTCTCATATGAGACAACAGAGAATAAATAATCTTTGATGCTACCTAATATTATATTTATCAAAAATTAAATATATTTTTTTATCCTTATAATAATGGAAAAGAAAAATAAAAACTGGGGCAAGAAGCTCTCCCCAACTATTGAGAGAATTCTTCTTACATTTCTTACTTATTTCAGATGGAAAATGATGAGACAACTTCTAAGAAACAAATTTCTGTAATCCACATTCTGCTCTGGGTTTACCAAATGGTGGTAGAAGGCCTCTAGTAGCTGATGTGTATGATGAATCACCTAGTATTACATGACTCCTCTACTTTTGTGAGTCATTTCTAACTGGTCTGGAATATATTATCCTTTGGGTTTGATTAGTGCATCTGTAAAAATGTTCTATATTAGCCACCCAATGCAACACAAAAGCTTAAGCCATAAATCAAATGCAATATTCAAAGAATCTTGTCCACTGCCAAGATGTCACCATCTCAATACTCATCACATGAAACTTGTTTGAGCGCCAGTTTTGTTTTCCTGTCACTTTGGAAGATTGGTCCAGTGTACATTTTTGGTGGTATCTTGCTTTATTTCTAGATTGGATTTTAATCAGAAGGTTATGATAATTCTTCTATGGAGAATCTAAACAATCATCTTAGTCTAGATGTTTTAACTAGAGATGAAGACCCTCCCCCACCCTCACTGCCTCAAGTGCCCTGTTATTTGTATCCAGGTAAGAAAAAAAAAAAAAACTACTTGCTTCAGACCTTGTTTTCTCAGTGTGAC
>VXBZ01011959.1:57591-97034 GCA_013399135.1 Heliornis fulica
CTGTAACAAAAAAAAAAAAAAAAAAAAAAAAAAAAAAGTGAGCAATGTCTTACTCATTGTACGTGTAGCTGCCCCATTACTTTACAGGATAATGTGGTTCAGTTTCAGTTCATAAAAATTCACTCCTTTGCCATAAAGAACTCAATCTATTATAGCTCATATAAAAGGGGGATTCTGAAGTGAGCATCTGATTTATTCACCATAAAATGTTAAATAATATGATGACCTCTAACTAATCTATGGTGCAGCAATCATTCCTGAGGAATTTCAATTTTCTTTCAAGCTATACAAACCATGTTCAGGTGCACATTACAAGAAAACTAATGCAAATTGCCCAGTTGTGCAAATAATATATGCAAGATGCCACTGTCACATGTCATTTACTTAGAGGATTTCATGATTTTACTCAGCATAATCTCACTTAACTGAAAAAAAAAGTAATTAAAGTTTAGTCTGACAGATTAATGTAGTAATTCCAAGGAAAAAAAATAAATACAGGCTGCAAGACAAAAAAAAAAAGGAGGAAATATTAATATATGGATTAAAGGTTAAATTATAAAAAAAACTTTCTAAGTGAAAATATCTCTTATTTCTCCCCTCCTTTTATGCCCAAAGCAATTCCTCTGTTCAGTATGAATGTAACAAAGTCCTTCTATGGTCAGCAAATAAATACAGATTTCTGAAATCTAGTCCTTGTAATGACACTCAGAGCAGAATGATTGAAATAATCGTTTTAATGATGAATGAAAATTAGTAATTTCAATTGCAGTTATGATATAAATCTAAAGAACATATTGCAGGTGGTTATGATAGGTCAAAATATAAGCCTTTCTATCCAGTGACAAATAGCAGATTCCTAGGGACAGAGTATAAAAACAAAACACATCCGAAGATATTCTATCATGTATCCTCCCAGTTATGCTTTTAATAAAAGGTTTTAATAATTTGATTTAATTTCACTTTACATATTGTACTATTCAATTACCATTCTAAAAAGAGAGATTATCAGTAATCAATTGCTTTAACTTGGGACCCTTTTTATGTGCAGTTGAATGAGTTTTGAGATATACATAGATACACATATGGGTTCAAACATAATCATTTTTGATCCATGCTTCCTTTGGATTCTGCATGGCTTCTGTACTGTGACATACAGGACCCAGTGAAACCACCTCCTTACACAGATTTATATTGCTTTTAGTGTCCTTTAAATACAGAGCCAGATTTCTGAAGGTCAGAAAATAAGCTGCACAATTACTACAATGCATTGAAAAAAGCAAACTGCCTCAGCTTTCTACTTCAGGGCTGGTGGGGCATTTTACAACAAAGAGGGTATCTCTATGGCTGCCTGCACCTTAATTTTTTTTTACTTGCTTATTAAAGGATGCTTTCTCATGGCAGATGCATGTAGACTGAAAACTCTGTAGACTCCTGAAACACAAAGGGAACCTGAATCCTTCTTTCTCATCTCCAAAAAGGCAGACAGTGCAGGCAAAATCTTTCAGGTTCTTTGAGTTACTGAACAAACTATGAAATACGGACCATGACCTTGTATTTGTGATTTTGAGTTCAGCGTGAGCCAGCAGTGTGCTCTCATGGCCAAGAAGGCCAATGGTATCCTGGGATGCATTAAAAAGACTGTGGCCAGCAGGTCGAGGGATCTTGTCCTCCCACTCTTCTCTGCCCTAGTGAGGCCACATCTGGAGTGCTTTGTTCAGTTCTGGGCTCCCCAGTTCAAGACAGACAGGGAACTACTGGAGAGAGTCCAGTGGTGGGCTACAAGAATGATGACGGGACTGGGCATCCCTTGCATGAAGAAAGACTGAGAGAGCTAGGGCTGTTTATTTTGGAGAAGATTGTGAGGGTGATCTAATTAATTCTTGGGGAATGTCAGAAGGATGAGGCCAGCCTGGTTTCCAGTGAGTGCTTTCTGCAAAATTGAATGATTCTTAACCAACTTTATCAGTAACAGTACAGTGAGATGCCCAGTTCAGGGGCTAGCAGCTTATTATTATTATGTCTCCGTAAATGTTTGGGATGTCTCCATGTGCTGCAAAAATAGAATCAGGACTAATGTAAACCCATCGAGGCTTTTCATGAAGGAAGACTGGTATCAGTCAGGTAGCCATTGTTGATTGGGACAGGAGAGTACTTCAAACCCAGTTTGGTTCTAAGAAAGTTCTCAATGGTGGGTATTCTGGAAAAAGAAAAGGCACATTTCAAAGACTTTAGAAACTTAAGAGTTATGCAGTGATTAGGGATAGGATCATACTATTTTGAAGAGCTAGCTCCATTGAAGAGAGCTAGAGTTTCCCCAGAAACACAAATACTAGGTTGTCCATGGGGTGGGAGTGTGGGTAGAGAGACAAGGAAATGGGGCAGAGGGGAAAGAAAAAAATTTGGTAGAAAAATTGCCAATTGGGGAACTGAAAAAAAAAAGAAGCAATTTCTTGTTAAAATAAAGAACAGTGATCTTTGCACTGTTCAACCCACACCAAAACCTAGGAAAAGTACACTCGTGTCTTCCTCTTCGTTGCGTGTGGATGTGGCCACTATACAGGGTACCCAGACAACATTGTACTGTTGCATGTCACAGAGCAGCACCTGCTTTATTGGCTGTCAGCCACAGCTTGCAGTGAGACACGGCTGTGACCTGAACTGCTGATGCAAAGGCAAAACAAAATATAAGCAAGGTAAGGCAACTTACAACATTTTAACCATGCTGAAGGATTGCCCCCTAATGAGAAAATTTCAGTTACAAAGTGAAGAGTGGAAAAGGGTAAAGGAAAAAAGAAAAAGAAAAGCAATATGGAGAAGAACTGTGACAGGGCTTGGGGGCAAGGCTGCTCTTTTACAGGGTCCTTCCATTGTGCAAATCCTTTCAAAAGAAAGCCGGAGTTAACAATAGGGCCCTGTTGTCAGATTGATTGTTCTTTATTGCTCTGAAGCATACAACTGATTGCCAGTCTTGCCTTCATCACATAAGTGCTCTCTGTATTCACATCCCTCAGTCTATTAGCTGCAGCTGCAAGTCATCTCTGCTGCTGGAATTGGGTTTTTCCATTGCCAATTCACGGATGTGTTATAATTGAGTGCACTTGAAGTATCTACTGCATGTACCATTGATATTTAGAACTTCACAACAGTTTTGTTGTTGTTTCTTGGGTTCTTTTAAAATTCACTTACCTTGAGATTTTATTGTGTGAATTCTCTAGGTTTTCACTGTCTTCTGGTTAGGTCTGGATAGTTCAATTTTCTGTGCTCTGCTAGGGACAGGAGCATAAAAATGTTGTTTGATATTTATTAAGACTCCATCTTCCAGCAACACATATTCTTGATACCCTTGGTGTTTGACCCATTGCACATCTGGCTACAGCAGTTTAGTCCTGTTGGCTTCACTTTCTCTGAATACAATGGAGTGTCCCCTGGCACTCTCAGGGAATGCAGGAGGACCTGGGCACTTGAAGGGAAGAAGATACCCAACACTCACTGCCAAGCAATTGTATCTCAGTCAAACTGGCAGAATGGTTCATGTGGTGGAACAAACCACAAAAGAAACATCTTCTGTTCACTGCTCCTGACTGCAAGACATTGGAATGAAAGAGAAGACGATGTTTTGTAAGCAAAGAAATAGAGAGTATGGATATATTTACACACACTGCATTCTAAAGTTAAATTTTAAGCATTCATTACCATGCCATCAGGGATTAATATGATGCAATGGAGAGAAGGGGGAAGTACTCACTGTCATGAGCCCATGGAAGAAGGAAGGTTGTGCTAATGGTAGATATAGTGATGAAGAGAAACATTTGACCATCTCACAGAAAAAGATGGTATGACTGAGGTAATGATGTTGTATACCATGTAACTTTCAAGGAAAATCATTGCTGATAACAGGTCCTAGCAGCCTGAAATGAGGAAGTGCTAATGGGAAGCAGGGAAGGTCATGGTTGTGATTGAATTTGATCAAGAAAAATGATCAGGAGTCTGTCATGAAATATTTTCCTCTTCATAGAGGACAGATAGGCATGGTGTAGGTAGGTTTCTAAAGTGCTGGGCAACATCATGACAAGCAGCACCACAATGTGATTCTGAATTGTGAAATATATCAGCATAGATATATGATTTTTTGGATATATAGCATCATATTCTTAGCAAGAGAGTTTCTGGCTATTTATATGTGAGAGTAAGGAAAGTCACTGGAATAGGAAAGATTGGTTAAAGATGAAAATTTCCCTGGAAAAGATGGATAATTAATAGAATAGCAGTGTGGGATTGCCCTTTCAATGCGTAGCACAAGCACAGTCATGAAAGAGTTCCTATACATAGCACATTCAAATATTATCTTCACACTTTGCATGTAAGAAAAGTTTGACTGAAATGCAGATCACTTCTAAGTAGATCTGAACCTAGTGAGTACAAGCCTTTTGGCAGACAAATCTTAAGTTATGTTTTTCTATTCCCATCCAAACCATTCCAATGAAACATGGAAAAGGATTTGTTCTTGGTACAATTAGTTTGGCTGAAACTTCAGTTTATTTCTGTGTATTCACAGCTAAATATCCCAATCATATCAGCAAATTTCTGCCACCTAAAAGTTAATAAGGACTTAAGATTGTCTGCCTTGCTCAGAATTTTGCCAAAAATAGATTCCTAGTAAGAATCACTGCAAGAAAATATATCAATTTGCTGTGTGCTGTCATGTGCCAACCACTTCTAGCTCAGAGACTTCCTGAACCAAAGGCGCTTTCTGCACTTTAGTAAATCTAATCCATCTGTCCAACCCAATATTCCAAACCAGCTTTATAACTACGGCAACAGAAGACAGATATCTCCAGAGAATGATTTATCCACGGTAGATAAGATGAATTACTCTTGGATTCCACTTTTCATCCTTAAAAACGTTTTGCTACTCGTAATACAACACTAAAATGGACCTACATCTTAAAGGGCAGAAAATTCATTGAGGATAGCAGGAAAATCAAAGGTAGAAATTAATTTGACAACATAAGGAGACAAAATCTAGTAGTAGCAAGTTCTCCACAATTTGTCATTTTAATCAATACATCTTACTCAAAAACTATGAACATTGTTAGGTCATTATGGAACAAGATAGCCACATGAACCAAAGAGCCTTCATACTCCTACAGGTAGGTCAGGTGAACCATCAGTCATCAAATGAGGTTTACACTGAGAAATAGGACACGAGTTTTCTATTAACATCAGCATTTGCCTGCTCCCATCCTCCAAATGGTAACTTTGGCTTTGAGAGATTGTATGGCCAAAACATGGGAGGAGAAAAGTTGGGAATCCCTAATAGTTACCATTCAGCTGACAAATAAGGAGCAAGTAGAAGAGCAAATATTATATTTATTTACGCTTGTTTTAATTAAACTTATTATGTAAATATACTGTGCAAGTTCTGTACATGCCTTAGGCTCTTGGCAAAGTGCTAATGCAGCCCTCACTATCGGGAGGTTTGGGTTTCCCCACTGTTGATTAAGAAGTTTCCTTGTTACAGCTATAAATATGGAACATTAATCTGACTAATGTGATAATTTGCTATTGCAGAAGTGTGTATAAATGCAAATTGATACCACTATTTTATTGCATGACATTGTGTCAGCAGAGGGGAGAAAAAATGAAATAAATATTGTCTTTGTCTGGAAACTGAGGATTCAGCATTTGAATGTTGTGTTCTTCATGACTAAACAGAGATAAAGTCTGGAGCACAGCAAAAAGACATTTGTTGTCCTTGGCAGGGTGGGAATGTCTGTTCATTTTTGCATCATTGCAGGGAAACCTGTGACACAGGAATGTGGTGTCAGCTGAAAATATACAGAAACATTTGAAGAAATTTCATCTATCTAAAAAAAAACAAAGAGGAAAGGGAGGAGAGGAAAGGAACGGAATTTTTCTATAGTTTCTCTGAATTCTATGAACCCTGAAGAATCAGAGTGGGGGGCAAGATGAAGAAAGACTACAGCATGTTCTGCCATTTCCCTCTCTTCACTGGAGCTAGTCAGTCCCTTTATTGGACAAAAGTGACAATTTCAAGATCAGCGTTAGGGAGCTAAGCAATTCCCTGACACACTTGCTGCTACCTTGATTCCAACCTGCCTATTAAGCCATTAACTTCAGCTAAATTATGACTCTTTCATATAGATTTATTTAATCATTTTTTCTCTATAAAATCTGCCAAAATAAATCCTGAACTCTTTGGGGAAAAAAAAAATCCAAATAAACAAACAAACCCACAACAAAACCCTAATCCTTTAATGCAGAGAACTTTATGGAAAAAGAACCAAACCCAAACCAAAAGTCAACACACTGCTACATGAATTCATGTCTGGGAAACATTCTGAATGAAATTGTTATCTGTTATGGCTTGTTTTGTTTTTTTTTTTTAACACCAGTTATAGCTTAAAGACTCCATTTTTAAAAGCAGATAGGAAAAAAAGTGGAAAAATTACAGTTAGGAGTTATTCTGGACACATCCCAAAAAACCCACAGTAACAAATACTGTAACAAACCAGTTTATTTTTTCAATGCTTTTATTTATCTCTGGGGTCCTCTGTATGAAGTATTTGTCTCTGCAAACTGTCCCAGATGAAATAGCACTTACATATTCTCACCTGAGCAAGATGCAGTATGCTGTATCAGTAATATATTGCATACACCTTTGACAATGCCTTGGGAAAAAAAAAAACAACAACATAACCCTAAATCGGGAGTTCTAAAAATCAAAAAGTTACTTGTCATAAGTCAAGAGAAAATTCATAAATTCTTGCCACTAGTCTAACCAGCAAATATACTTTTCTGATATTCATTAGGATGGGTACAAAAACATAGGTATCAGTGAGAAATAGAAGACAGAGAATAGCAGTTTAGGAAGTGCCCATTCCAGTTGATTAGAAAATGACTATAAAACAACAGTGTCAGTCTGCTACTAGAGAGAGAAACATTGTCTTCAGTTTTATGATCATGATAGCTGCATGAAAGGCCTTCAAGAACTGCTAAAATATCAGAGTAAGATGTTCAGTTCTGATGACTGTTCTCCATCATTCTGGAAGTATTCAGCTTCAACCAGAATAACTGAAGAACTAGAAGGCATGCCCTTGGAAAGTTCTGATGGAATCCCTAAAGAAAAGGAGACTTCCAGCACAGACTGTTTTTCAAATATAGTAAACATGCAATGAAGAGCTGCAAAGATGAAAGGAATAAAAGTATTCCTTATCTGCTCTAGATAGAACAAGATGTCACAGACTTTTTACATTTAACCTCACTGGTAAGTAGCGTGAAACACTGGTCAGTGGATTCTGACTTGGCTAGGATAGTTCAGATGTGCTGGCAGTCTTACACACCTGTTCTCCCCTATTCTTGGAGAATTTTCAAAATCAATGGGTAACATAAAGATATAAAGGTATTTAACAGAGAGCATCCAACAAAGCTTCTGAATGTTTGCTGTTAAATATTATGTCCATATTGCAGCTTGATACTAACACACAAACAAGTTAAATCAGTTAAATACAGAGCTATCATTTCCAAGTGACTAAACGATGTGCAGCTTGGGAGATCTATTCTGCCTTTTCAGTTGTGCTAAGACATGTATATTAAATTTGTTTCTTACTGTAGGAAGGGGTCTTTTCTGTTCAGTGCTAAAATGGGACAAATACAAAAAGCCAAACAGGATGATTAGCTGGTTTAGATTCCTACTGCCCACAAAAACCTAACCAAAACCAGCCATAAAATGCACCATTTTAAAAAATATTATATCAAACTCCTCCCAAACTTAAACCAAAGCGTACATAAAACCCACTATTTTTTTTTGTGATATTAAAAAAAAAAAAAGACAAATCCTAAACAAAAATCCTTGCAGTGTTCTTTTCCATTGTGGCTTTGAAATTATAAGTCTTTGGTAGCTACATAAAAATACAGACAAGAAGGAAAGGGGCATCATTCTTCACTCTTTTTCTCCTTGTTGAAATCAAGAGTAGCCCCACTGACATCCATGGAACTATGATGATGTAAAACTGGTGTATATGAGGAGAAAAAGCTATCCAGAGGAGTGTACTTCATTGGTTTCAATAAATTCTCTCCCTTTTTAACACCAGCTGTATTAAAAGCCTCCAATAAAATTTTATGTGCTAGGCCTGGTGCTGAAATGACCAGACTCTTTCCAGTAACATAAAACTGCAGTAAGCAATTAGTACATTTCTGCTTAAATATGTTGTTCCAATTTGTTTAGTATCTCACCCTGGAGTAATTCCCCTACATCATCCACTATCTCCAGTACTATCAGCATGATTTTCTCCAAGATGCAGAAGAATATACTGAAACTTCCATCTAGATCTACATCTTTCTGAATATGTATTTCCCCAGATGTTATATTCCAAAGTATTTCTCCTGAAGTTTTGCTGTTGCCTTGTTAGCAACTATAGTCCAAATGCTTATGTTTTGTACTACTTTATTCTCACCATGAGAGTATCAAACTATTTTCAGTACAAATAGTAAGCAGCCATGGAGTCTTACATTCCCACATTTTCCCCTTCAGTTAATGTTTCCATATATTTTAGTGAAATTGTGTAAATGTGAAATCTATGGCCACTCACAGGCTATCCTACTCCTGCTACTTTGAGTAGTATTAAAAAGGTCAGGACTGGCATTCTTCCTACAACTACCACAGCTATTACATTGAGTAGAACAAGTATTTGATTAGCACGGGCATCTAGTTCAAGTTCTAGAATGCAAGCCAAGATTTTAACTACCTGGGACACACAAACTTCTAACAATCACTATCAAGTGATATCACAGCAGAGGTACACTTTTCCATGATGAACTGTAGAAATAGCCCTTGCAGAGTGAGGACATCAGATTAAAGAGTGGGGACTAATTTTTCACTTTGCTAAACAAATTTTTTTAAGAAATAAAAAATTGTTTTTGAACTGAAACATCATTAATACTCTTAGGCTAATAAAAATACCATATAAAATGGTTCCAGGCAAATGGGATGTTTTTAGCTCCATCCATCATAAACACATTTAAACTTTTTTTTATTCCACCTTTTAAAAATATGAATTCACACTGATATTAAATACATCTTTTCAAGCTAAATTAATTCATTGAGATATATGTCATGTTTACACTGTCCATGGGGTCTGTGTTAATTTGATCATCACTGCTGCACATTGTCTCTGCTGCACAGACATTTTGGTGTAGTAGACCATAAACCTCCAAGATCTCTGGTCCTGATTTTGTGGTTCACTAACTCTCTTTCCTCTGTACAGTCCTGCATCTGTGGAAGAGTCAGCTTAAGTTAGGGACTGTGAAGCTGAGAATTTCCATAAACTAGCATGAGAATATTTTAAGCACAGGTACAACACTAGTTTTAGACCAAAATAGAACCAATTATACTGTCAGAGAAGAAACTTCTGAGTTTGAATACAAAAGCTGTAATCTGTTTCTGGGGCCCTTTTACAGTGCTAATTACTCGAGGTCAAGAAAAACTTTTTTTTCTCATGTGAACAGGAATTTCCCTTGTTCCAGCATGTGTTGCAACACACTGAAAATTGCAGCATGATGCAAGAATATGCAGGAACATGTAGTCAGTCACTGAAATCTAGCACTTTTGCTGGAATCTGTGGTTTTCATGTGTGTGAGTGTGCATTTGTATATATATATATATATATATATATCTTCCATTTAAGTTTGTAATTTTTAAATGCATAAATGCATGGAGTACAAATCAATATACATTTTATAGTGGAGTATTTATGCACAAAATAGTTGGTTTGACTAAGGAAATTACAGACATCTATATGAAAAGTATGAGCTGGATTAAGAACTCCTGAACCTTTATTTAACCCAATGCTGCCTTCTGCCAAATGAAGAATTGGTTTCCAGCAATAACCCACAGAGCTTAGCAGCCTCAAAAACATGTTCCACTTTTTACTTTGGTGCTTGTTATTGTTTCAACTCAAGTTATAAAGTATCGCTCTAAAAGTGTCTCTGCAGATCCTAAGGATTTGAAAAGAAACATCAATATGTGTCCCTGAAAACATGGGTTAATGACATCCCAATTCTCTTCTGAACCAAAAATTAAAATATAATTATTATATACAATGTGTGGAGTGGATCTAACAAACTCATTACTATTACAGAAGAATTTGTGATTATACCACCAAAAATACATGCATGGTTCAGTGTAGCTGAAATAAACACCAGGCAGCAAGTTACTAATATAGGAAGTCTGATTTTAAACACCGTCTAACTTCATGCTTCCAATGTGTACGTAGTAAGCCCCCAGACACAGTTTGCCAGAATGTTCTGTAATCCTGACTACTTCTACTTGGTGAAGTTTAGATATGATATATTCAATGGACTTCTTTGTAGCCTTTCATTTCTATTTCTTTTCTTTGGTTTCTCATCCCCTCTTTCTCAGGTGAAAGCTTAAACATTAGTTTTTGGTCTTTTGATTCATTATGAAGATGACTAGTTTTCTTTCTCGTAGTCCTGTATACTTTCACGCATCTTGACATAGAGTAACTACTTTTTAACATTTCTATGCATTAGTTAAATTTTATCTTAGCTATGCAGAAAAACAAAATAGGTACAAACAGGTCAAATGAATTTGTCTAAGGCTACACAATGAAAAATCAATAACATAAAGGCTCAGAACAGCATCAGGAGACCCTGACTTTAAGTCTTATGCTCGAACAAAGGAACAAGACTGTCTCAATTTACTTTAAAGTAGTCCATTAGAGCTAAGGAAAAGAGGAAACATCACCATTTGTTACTAAGCCTGTTATTTACACTGCTAAAGTATCACAATCCATGTCTGCAAGTAACAAGAAAAGGACACCTTACCTTACTGAGGTTGTCAAAGCAGTAGTGCTGAAGAAAGGAGTCTATCAAATCTGGTCAGACGTGAATTCAGACACAGGGAACCTCACAGCAGTATCTTACTGGGCACATATCCTTCATCATAACAAGGAAAATACACCACCAGTCTTCCAGTAAAGTGAAAAATGGCCATGGAGCTCAAAGGAGTCAGTCAAAACCAGCAACAGACTTCAATACAAAATTGTACTGGTTCCAGCCAGGATGAGCCAAATCACTCCACCAAGCAGCCAGCACAAGTGAAATGAGTTGGCCAGGGCTCTTTCCCCAAGCAGCCAGCACAGGTGAGATGAGTTGACCTGGGCTGTTTCCATAGCACCTGACATCAATGAGCCCTATAAAAGGGCTGGTGTGGCAGAGGTAGGGGTTGGTCTAGTTTGGGTTTCTGCAGTGTTTTTGTCACCATTATTTTTTCAGGTTAGTGCTCAGCATTATCACTGGGTGTGGATTCTACTGGGAGTTCTGTTATTTTTTCCCTTTGTGGTGCTTGTCAGTGAGCTGCCCTTATTCCAGTCTGTGGGGGCTTGGTCTGCTTTGTCTGAAGGAGCAGTGTGTGGTGCTCAGCTGCTACCTGGTTGCTAAACCACAAAAAAAAAAAAAATAGAGCAACTCCTAGTAAAGGAAATATATAGCAATTTCTAAATATGCTAAATGGTTGTTTGCTGCCTCCATAGTTCTAGAGACTATGGAAGCTAGTTCTGACTTAGTCTTCTATTGTATGTAAACACAGATTTGAGCAAAATTATTCTAGCCATTTTTCACTGTGAGGGTAATAGATCCCTGGAACAGGCTACCCAGAGAGGTTGTGGGGTCTCTTTCTCTGGAGACATTCAAGACCGATCTGAACATGTTCCTGTGTGCTCTGGTCTAGATGATCCTGCTAGGGCAGGGGGGTTGGATGATCTTTCAAGGTCCCTTCCAACTCCTAACACTCTGTGATTGTTATCAGTGTGGTATCTGAGTGATCTGTGTCCTAATATTATTAGAATAAATCCTGTGTATCTCTGATGTGGAACCAAGATTTTACAATGATCTTTCTTGAGAGCTGCCTCTGGAGGTAAATGGGAAACAGTCAGTTATCAGGGACTGGGAAAGATGTTCTGATGGTGGTACAGCTACACTGGTCCTTTTGCTGATTACAACATGCACAGACATGTAAGTGGTAATCTAAATAATTTAATTTAAAATGGGTGAGGAAGAGAAAATATTATGCACATAAATATCTAATACAGCTACAGAGATATGAACTGTATGCTGTGTATCTTTGTGACAGCAGAGTTTATGAGAGCATCCTGCATGAGAAACAGAAAGTACCAAGGCTTGTAGTAATTTTTAAACTATAACATCAAATTTCATTCTTTTTAACTAACAGTCACATAGACTTTGCTAGAAACCATGTTCTTGGAGCTAGCTCTTAACCCTATACCGGAGAGGGTGATTGCTAATTTCTATTTTTTCTTCTGTTGACTCAAAAGTAGAAGTGGTGGAGAACTCTCTATAAATAACTCTATCAAGGAGGCACTTGGAGTTATGATACTTATGGAAAAGGAATATTCTGTCCAATTTATGCATTTGTCTAAATGGCTTCTCTTGATGACGTGTGTAGGATTTAATACTTGAGAGACAGATGTCCAGAGAATCGCTGCTCAACTGCTTCCCCAAATGAGCATCAGAGTTCTAATTCTTACTGCTTTCAAAAATATATATATTAGAGTAAATGTCAAAGGTCATGTTCGCATGTGTGTTTCCATCAAGTGAATTTCTAATCTGCAGATGGCTAATTTGGTGACTCCAGTCATTTTCAATTTTAATTTTGATTTCTCAAATACTAGCTAAATCTAAATTAAATAATTCAGTATATTCATCAATGACTTGGATGAAGGGATAGAGTGTACCTCAGTAAGTCTGATGATGATACAAAACTGGGGGGAGTTGCTGACACAGAGGAAGGCTCTGCTGCCATCCAGAACAATCTGGACCAGCTGGAGAGCTGAGCAGAGAGTAATCTTATGAGATTCAACAAGGGCAAGTGTAGGGTCTTGTACCTGGGGAAAAATAACCCCAAGCACCAGTACAGGTTAGGTAGGGGCTGACCTGCTGGAAAGCAGCTCTGTGGGGAAAGACCTGGGAGTCCTGGTGGGCAACAGGGTAACCATGAGCCTGCAATGTGCCCTCATGACTAATAAAGCCAATGTCATCCTGGGGTGTATCAAGAAAAGTGTGGCCAGCAGGTCAAGGAAAGTTCTCCTCCCCAACTGCTCTGCCCTGGTAAGGCCTCATCGGGAAAATATTGTGCAGTGCTGGACTCCCTGGTTCAAGGAGGACAGGGAGCTACTGAAGAGCAGACAAAAAAAAGGGCTATGAAGATGATTAGGAGACTAGAGCATCTGTCTTATGAAGAGAGGCTGAGGGACCTTAGACTTCTTAGTCCAGAGAAGAGAAGACTGAGGAGGGATCTTAGCAATACTTACAAATACTTTAGGAGTGGGTGTCAGGAGGATAGGGTCAGTCTTTTTTTCAGTGGTGCCCAGTGACAGGACAAAAGGTAATAGGCACAAACTTGAATATAGGAAGTTCCACCTAAACATGAGGAGTAACTTCTTTACTGGGAGGGTGGCAAAACACTGCAACAGGCTACTCAGATTGTGGAGTCTCCATCTCTGGAGATTTTCAAAACCCACCTGGATACTATTCTGTGCAGCCTGTTCTAGGTGATCCTGCTCTGGCAGGGTGTTGGTCCCTTATATGATCTCCAGAGGTCCCTTCCAACCCCAACTATTGTGTGATTCTATATGCTTCCTATGTGAAGCACTTAAGACATTTTAGACTAGATAAATTTCTAAAATTCAAGTTATGATACCTTAGTTATCAAATATGCAGCAAAATTCACACTATCTGATATTTATGCTTTACATACACAAGCTGTTGTGGTTCTAGTGCCATTTTCCTGTCAGAAATTATATAGCATACATCAGATGAAAATTTATAAATGCAGATGAGAGCTAAGGATGAACCCATCAAGTCTAAAACATGAGAAGACTGTAAACAGTATGAAAAGGAATTGGTCAGTCAAGCAGACCCTTTGCAAATGTAATCAGCCTTAGTAAATAGAAGGGAGAAACTGTATAAAGAAACTATTACTGATCAAAGAAATTACCTTGCAGTTATGAGTAAGAAGTGCAAACAACATCCCATGAATTGAAGCAAGACTCTTGTATAAAAGCATTTTCTGAGGAAAATGGAAAGATTTCACGGACAATTAATATTATACAACAGAAAAAGGGAGAACATAACCTCATTTAATGCAAACATGATTATGATACTGATTCTGCATGAAACTTGTTCATGCTCATCTATTTTGGGTGTCTTTGAGGGCTTAAAGTTCAACATACTGTTAAGTATATTGCTGAACTGTGGAAATGTGTCACTATGATGAATACTACCAGGAGTATGTGATTAAATAAATGCTAAAATATATTTTAACATCTTATCAGAATTAACTTTTAAATAGTTTGTCACAAAAAGTTCTGTGGAGAATGACAACAAATCAGCAGCATGAGGTTAAATTATACAAAATAAACCAACAAAAGACCAGAATGCTTGTGGTTATAAATTGGTAAATAAAATGCATGGAATTTATTCTGTATTAAAGTATTTGGAATAGACATACAGATACGTAGACGCTCTTATGCTCAGAGGGATACTTGGCCCAGAGGAAATAATTTTACAATTTATTTTGGTTACGCATATGTTATTAAAACTGGAGCATCACCTTTATGCCAGTACTGTACTCAACACAGAAACACTGCTTAAGTGTGTCTAAAATGTATCCCTGAATGAATCTAGACACAGAGAACGTGCTGTTTAACTTAGTAGATTGTTACAAGGTATAAATATCTTCACTTTAACCTGGATGTAGTTCCAATTTAAAATATTCATTCTACCAGATAAAATGATAGAAAATATCATTAATAATTAAGGTAACTGATAGACCCAAAATATCAACAAGCAAAGACAATTTACCAACCAAACAGCATTTTTCAGAGTAGAAAAAATGTCAACAGGATTTCTCTTCAAAAATTTATCTTATTTTCAAATGTAGTACAAGGTTTCTAGTCCTGCTGCTTCCTGCATGTAACAAGGGAAATAAAAGATATTTCATACTACTAACTTAGGAGTCATTAAGGCTTGAGGGTTTTTTACTCACTGTTTTGGCCATGAGATTGTGCATGGAAAAACAGCTTATTTCAAGGCATTGTTTTTTCTACCTATTCTATTCTGTGATGCCTCAGGAACATGTAGTTAGGGAAGCTGTGGGGCTTTTTTCTGTTTTAACAGATACTGAAAATGCAGGTTTCTTGACATCATTAGTTCCCTGTATTGTTGAAGCAGAATCTTTTCAGATTGCTAAAATAAATAAGCACAAAATGACATGGGACAGTTGGCATAGTATCTGGCACTTAATTTTTCCTCTCTGTGGATCCTGATATAATACTGCAAATACAGAGATTTCACAGAAGTTTATATGCATCCACATCATGCCTGCTGATGCCACATAGTCTTGGGTTAGCAAACAATTATGGATTTTGATGTCTTTGCTGCTATTGTATAGAGTAAGCTCCCTCAATGTAGCTGTGATAACCCTTCATGAAGGAATTAGTTTTAAGAAAGAACCTGGAAAATTTGCTCCAGGCCACAGAGAAGCCCATTCTTGACCAAACTCCACAGTAATCAAATCATCCAGTGTGTGAGTAGAAAGAGAAGAGCTGTATCTTCTACAGCTCAGTTAGGATGACCTCTAAGATAAAAGCAATCATATAGGCTTAACCCAAAAGACCTTCCACAGCCTTAGGCCAGGGCTAGTTAACCTACACTGAACACTATGGTTGTAACTACTGACAGACACAACCCAAGAGGAGATCTCTTCATATAAGATGACATTTTTATCTTTCTTTACCCTTCTATATACTGCTAGCTCTAATTTTGTCTCTGTGAACAGCCCATAAAAGGTAAAGACATCAAAAATGGGGACTATTTGTCTGTGATGCATCATCTGCCAGGAAGCAACACTACTGCCTCAAATATTTTGGGTAGGATTGTTTTCACGGACTTCGAAGGCAGCTGCTGTGTTGTCACTGTGACCCAAAATTCCCAGCAGAAACTCTGACAACTCAAACAGAAGGTGATGAGGGCTCTGACAATGCAAACTTTGAAGAACAACATGCAGATTGACCCCTGGGGAATACCTCACAAACCATTTCTGTTCAGTCGAGCATAGGAGAAAGAACCAAATCCAATCACTGTAATAAAGAAGAGACAGATAAAAGGGAAGAGAAAGAATCACACACACAAAAATCCCCAATAAACCAACAACAACAAAAAAGAAATCTATGAAACAGTAAATGTTAGCAAGGCAGGGGCAGATATCTCCAATCAGAAATACATTCATAAGCAGCAAGGATCTCCTCCTTGTCAGAGGATGCTGGAAGACCTATGGTGGCAGGAGGAGGGGAGGCAATTTTCATAGGTACTTAGAGTATCCATCTGGGTTTTAACAAGGTGGTATGGAGGGAGATTCTTTTAATAATGGAGAAAGAAAAAGATGCTCTGACATGTATTCAGCTTGCCTTCTGCCAGAGCAGCAAAATTGAGTATGTGTATGTATGACTGGATCTACAACAGATGTGCTTTTAGTCAGTTTCCACCTTTTTCTCCAGAAAGAACAAGGATAGGTAAAAATCCTACAGCAATTCCAATTTAGCTAACATTTGATGGGGATTGCTTGAAGATTCCTCCTTTTGAGCTATGTAGCAGCTAGATCAAAGACTCTGGTTCCCCAGGTGTGATCACAGTGTTTGATGGGGCTAGCATCCAGAAATCCCACAATGTACAAAATCTATAAAATCAGACTTGAAAAATAATTTGGAGGAAAAAAGATAAGGTATCTGACAGCATTTTAATTAAGAGTGAAAGTGAAATTAATTCTGTGTCTAAACATTTAATACCATCATCAGGATTCAATAAACCTTATAAATACAAAAATACTTCATGATTTCCTTACTCCAGAATCTTCTCTTTCAAATGAGACATCCAGGGTGGTGTTTGCCTCTGACCATTTAAAATATTTGGGGTTTTCTACATTCTCAGGATCCTTGTACGATCCAGGGAAAACTCTATGTTCTTCCAGAGGGAAATTCACCCCAGTTTAATATGGAGATGAGATCCTTCTCAATGGACTTCTACTCTATAAGTTAGGTATGTTGTTTCTACTATTGATCAGGCTCGTATAGTTTATAATATAAAAGTCAGCAGATAGAATTATTTGGATCAAGCTTCAGCCACCAAATTGCATAGCTACCAACTTTACACATTTATTTTAGAATGGAGTTAATTAACCCTATCAATTTAAGTAATTCCATTTCTGGAAACAGATGTAAAGAGCCCAGATTGTTTTCATGTAAGTTAGATATTTAACTTGGACATGGAAAATTTTTGTGAAATTAATAATGATGTAACAGCTGTTGCAAAGGGTTATGATGAGAAAGGAAATAGAATCCTTATCACCAGATGATTCTTTGTATGATCTTACTATAATATACCTTACTATAACATACCAATGCTATAATGTGTCAATAAAATAACTAGTTAGACACCTGTGTAAGGAAAACTCCCATGGGTATATTTAGAATGAATGAGAATGTATATTCAGATAAAGAATAAAAATGTTTATTAATGGATATGGCTCTAGTGCTGAATACAGTACAGTATACTATAAAGTATGATTTAAAATAATTGCAATATATGCAGTACATCCCAGTGTGCAAGGACTAGGGCTCAAGAGAGATGAGATAGGGTTTTGGTTCTTTTTTTTTTTACTATGAATGAGTGCTACTAGACTTTGGGCACCTCATTTTCTTCAGGTACTAATTAAGGGTTATGATACTTATTTCCTATATAAACTGGAGCAAGGTCTCTTAAAGAAATTATGTAAATCCTGAGTGCCACTGAATCAATACAGTCTAGTTTTGCTGCTGATGTCAATTAAATGTTATGCATTTTCTTCGTTAGGGATGTATAAACTAAAAATATATTCTGCAGCAAAGCAAGCATGTTGTCACAGGCTGCACCATTAGCAGTGACACCTGTAGGTAATCCCAGTTAAATAAAAACATGGTCAAGGGTAAGACTTTTTAAGAGATGTCAATCCATAATTGGTAAGACACTGAGTAGAATCGCCACCTATAGCACTTCCCTTGTTCAATTAGCAACAGATTTAACTCGGGAACAAGCTGCAGCAATGTGTAACTCAGTCTTGCATGAACATCCAGATTTGCATTCCTTCATTCAGTCATGCTTCTGGATATTACTACCTTGTAGTTTCATGACAAAAACATGTCATTTTGCCTTGAAAGGATTTGACAAGGTTATGGTTTAGGGTATACAGCTGAGAACAACTGCTTACCTTGTAATAAAGGGACCTGTAGGTGAATACTATTCTATTCATTTTTTAATGTTTTTTTTAATGCTTTTTTTGATAAACTTAAAGGGATTTGTATGACGCTTTTTCCCCAAAGAAACAAATTCTTAACTCATTCTGTATTAACTAAAGTGTTTTGGTGATTTGCTGATCAAATGTTTTGTATTAGCAGTGTTTTCCAGCTATAATAGAAAAAATAGGCAAGGTTCAAATCTCCCCTATAAGATATCTTTACAGCTATGTGTATGTGATCACTGAGGAAACTTACTCATCACTTCATTCATGAGTTAATCCACTCTACTTGGGTGGTCTACGTGGTTGTTATCCTGCAAAACCAGCTAGTTTTCTCCAAGAGTAAATCGAGATAGAGCAGAGGAAATGATTTTCTATGTTCTGCTGCAGGCAGAGCATGAATAGAGATTATACTAGGTTAGGTTGTCTGCATAATCTACCCAACTACCTTCATACCCTAATATGCCCCCAGTGCCCTCATGCTTCACAGCAGCTTTGTTTTCACTCATGAAAACACTGTATTGCTCAATTTCAACATGTACTTTGTATTATCTGACCTACTTTGAATTTTAAAATTTTATTAAAATAATTACTTATTTGGGTCCATGAGGGTACCACATGGAACCCACAGGGAACTCTGACGATGTAATGCCCAGTAATGGATGAAAAATCGGTTGTTTCTCTTTACAGAAGCTGATCCCAACAATGTGAACACAAAACACACTCCCCCACTTGGCCTGAAGGCCAATGATTATTTCTAGAGGCAGATGGCATTTGGCAGGTTAAATGAGTCCATGATAAAGTCAACTGCTTTTGTACTTGTCAGCTGTTAGTCCTTTCTGCTACTACTGCATATGTATTGTCAGTGCTACCATCCTCGAGAGACCTCAGTACCAGTGGTAGCTGGAGATGTCAGTGCTAGTCATACAACAAAAAATATCATTCTAAGTTCACTTCGGTAACACAAATTCAGCCTCTATGATCACAAGTCATATCCCCAACATCTTAATAGGAATAAAACGTTAATGTATGTACACACATATAAGAACTCAACGGCTGAAAATTATATCTGATAGGTCATCACAGAATATATGAAATGTCTGACTTAATTTATATACAGTGATAAGTACAATTCTGTATTACTATTATGTTTTTAATCTGGCTGGGAAGTTTACAAAGATCTGCTTTGTGGTCATAGGAGCACCTGATGTCCTATAAATATATATCCTTTATTCTCTTCCCTTTAGCTGTGATACTGTTTCTCCTAGATTCATTAATACACTTAATTCATTCAGCTGTTGGTCACTATTTCCATGAGGTATACTTTGATTAACATTTTAGAGTAAAGGCTTTATAGAAGTAAACATACTAATCAAAACTCCAGCCAGGCCTAAGGCAATAACAAGCAAAATAAATACACCAAATTAAATAAGCCTTCAAAGGTAACCTAAATAAAACTGTTACACAACCCATTTCCCAGCATGTGACTCCATAGACATCTAAGCTGTATAGGACTATAAATATAGTGCTAAAACAGATGCACATATATGTATGTAAGTACGACATAAAGATTCTTGTCCATATTGCTAGTCATGTCATCACAGAAGGAGACCAAGTTAGCCAAGCCTACTGTCCTGGGAAAACATGTTTACAGTTTTCAGTGAGCTGTTTCTGTCATGTGAGTCTCGTCAACAGCAGAAGCAAGACTGGTGTCCTGGTTTCAGCTGAGACANATTCTTTCTCAATTATTTTTTCCTTATTTTTTTATTAAAGTGCAGCATTAACATTCTCCTTCTCTGGTGGTTTTCTTCACAGAAGATGGATGGATTTCTCCCTTTCACATCAGCCAATTCTTTCAGCACCCCATAGGGCTGAGCATGTTCAGATTCTCTTCTTAGTCTCTAATGTGTTCTCTCACTGCTGACTGCCCCTTTTCTAAGTCTTGTTGGTATGCAAAGGTATCTTGAAGCATGTTTTTCTAGGAAGAACTAAACCAAAATAATGCACTTATTTTCTGAATTTTCCCTATTGTGAATCACAGGATTGTCTCTCCTTCTCCTCAGTGCATCGATATTTTCCCCGACCTGTTACTGTCTGAACCACTACTGTGAGTCTCGTCAACAGCAGAAGCAAGACTGGTGTCCTGGTTTCAGCTGAGACAGAGTTAAATTTTCCACTTAGCAGCAGGTATAGTGCTGTGGTTTTGGATTTAGGATGAGAACAATGTTGATAACACGCTGATAATTTAGTTGTGGCCAAGCACTTGAGGTCTTTTTTGCCTTCTCATGCTGTACTGCTAACAGAAAGGTGGGGGACACCCAAGAAGTAGGGAGGGTACACTGCCAGTACAGCTGACCCAAAATGACCAAAGAGATATTCCATAGCATATGATGGCATGACCTGTATGACAGTGGGCTGGGAGGCAGAGTGGCTAAAGAACTAGCTGAGCATTAGCTTCAGATGTTGAGCAACTGTGCTGTGTATCACTTGTTTTGTATGTTGTTATTGTCATTATCATCATTGACAATATCATATTCCTTTATTAAACTGACTTTATCTCAACCTCTGAGTTCTGCCTTTTCAATTCTCTCCCTCATCCCACTGGGGACAGAGGGAGTGGGTGAATGGCTGTGCAGTTGTTTTAGCTGCCTGCCAGATTAAACCATGAGAAGTAGGCAAGAGAAATGGCACTTCTTCCTAAAAGAAAGCAGAGGAGGAACGCTCCCTAGGCAGTCCACATTCTTGCCATGTCCTGCTTCAGCTGTTACAGTTCCCTGGGGAGTCCTCCAAAGAATAAGTGTTTCTGTTCAGTGCATGCCACTGACAGACTCAGGCAGCACTGTGCCATCAACATAATGTTACAGGAGCTGTCCCAAGGTGGCAGAACGTCAGCTTCTGCACTGTGCAAGAAGCAGAGTTTCTCTTCCATCTGCATGGAACCAATGGCTGCCTGCAGAAGGGGCCATGGTTTCCTAAGAAGTTTGGCCCAGCTGGAAACAAGATAACAACCAAATAGCATTCCAAACATAGTTTAGAGATGAGAAGGAAAAGAGGAAGATGAGGAAATATAGGAGAAAAAAAAAACAACTATCACAGGCAAAGACAAAGGAGAGAGAAAAAGGAGGAAACCCAGTAGTGCACAAAAGAACAGGCAATCAGAAAGCAGAGAAATGAGGGGCTGAGGACAAAACAGATCAAGAGCTCTAACAAAATCTCATTGTGCCAAATAGGGAAAAACACTGACTCACCAAACTCATTTAGTGGAAGGAAACAGTATAGTTATGAGAAGGAATGAACCATAAAGCAAAATAAAAGTCAGTCTATCAATTCAAACCAGATTTTGGAGTTATATTTTGTGATTTTCATAGATGTCTCTGAAATAGTCATGAATGTCACCTCCAGTCAAAAAACACATAGTCTTTTAAATGAAAAAATATCCATGAGTTGCATAGCAGAGAAGAAATGTCATCTTCTTAGTCACTTAAGATGAATGTGGAGATAATAATGTACTGATATAGAAAAAGCTACATGATTGTTTTCTGTAGTTTTAGGAATTTTCAATAATCTGGGCTGTTCTGGCTGAGTCACTGTCATCTCAAAACTTCAGAGTTTGTTCCAAGACTGCTGAATATATTGTATGTGTTCTGGGTAAGGAGGTATCTCTGGTCCTTACTGAAAAAGCTCTGCTATTTCCTTACTTGTCTGCCTAACAGGAAAGTAAGGAAATAGCAAGGAACAGCACAGTAAGTACATAATATCTGATGTAGAGGGAACTTTTCCTATTTTCATATTGAAATCTACTTTTAAAGAATTAAGCTCTCCTAGAGAGTGCCTTACAGAGGGTTGAGTGTTACTAAAGAGTAGCTGCACATTATTTTTACTTCTAAGTGATGATCTAAACACTGCTACACAGTGTATTAATATGGCCTTTTCATAATGAATATAAATATTTCTAACTGTGTATATACAGTTATAATTTATTAAAAGTTTGGTTTTGTTGAAGATAAGAAATAAGTTAGGTTGATTTTTAATGTGTGTTCCATGGACTATGATTCCATTTCCAGGTAGTATACTTTGATTTTCTAGTCAAATATTCGTGTTTAAATTGACATCAGAAACATTTCTCACTCAGAAACCAAGGAAAAGATGATTTTTATAAGTGCCGTTTATGAACACAAATTCCTTCCTTCTAATCAACCTGGTAATTAAACTCTCAAGAAAACGAAGGCAAAGTATCCTGCTAAAGTCCTTTTCTTGTCACAAAGCTTCTTTTCACTCAATCTTTGCAAGTAAAGCTGTCTTCATCTAACACCACTTAGAGTGTTCAATGCCTTATTCTAAAGTGTCACTGTTTTCTTTCTCTTTTCCTGTTCTTAGGGCTTGATTGTACTTACACCAGTGAAAGAGTTTTCTGGAAAATGTTGTAATTAAAATCACGCCCAGAAAACTGTGGTAGATGTATTTATTAATTTATACTTGCATTACAGAAGCATTTGAAGGACTCTCTGTGAGGTACAAACACTTCTTGAAATATAATCCCAATCTAATGTTTTTTGTAATATGTAAAGGAGAAGAATTTAACTGATGTGAGGATTATATTTCCATTTGTGAACAGGTACCTGAAACACAGATAAATAAAATGTCATTTTGAAAGTCATGAAGGACAATTGTGTCAGAATTAGAAACGCAACAGGTCTCCTGGGTCCCCACCCTGGGTTTCACCCATGAAATGATCTACACTAGAATATGCTTTCACCCTTCACTTTCTTTCAAGGCATTTACGCTTTGAAGTTCTTAATCATATTCCAAACTGCTGGAATACCTTATGGGTAAAATAAAGTTAGAAAAGTAACCTTATAAACCTGACAGGTCATCTATCAGAATTTACTATGTAAATAAAACTAAACCAAATAAACGACTAGTTTAATCCTATTGGCAACATTCTTTATTCAACACGACGCTCAGTGTTTTACTTCCCTGATACTCATAGCTGTGTTTCTCCCATCAGTACTAACCGGGGGTAGTCCTTGCAGAGCAAAAGGAGTCCAGTACAGACCCTAAACATGGTATTAAGTTCCTGGGCAATGAACCAAACTGTTTTTTCTGCTTAAGTCTATTTAGCAGACTTGAGGTGTTTACTGAAAAAAAAGAGTGGAAGTGAAAGGTCTCGGTTGCTCTAATTAAACACTCTCAGATCTACATGCACAAGTAGTGATAATAGTGTTTCCCTGGTGTAATAAATTAAGGAACTTGTGAAGGTCATTGTGAGTCTCTGAGCTTACCGTAAACTGAGATAAAATGACACTGATGTCTCCCAAAGTTTTCTGACATGAAATGGTGACAGGGGAATCTGAGTGTCCCATGCACTACTCTTTCCCCTATCTAATCTACTGTGACAGATACTTCAAAAGCCACTTAATTTTAACCTGTTAATACACGCAGAGCCTAATAATTGATTTTATAGACATTAGAACCTGGGACCTGCTGGGCTGTTGTTTTATGCAAGGTGGGACATTTCTCATGACATTTATATATATTACACTTGTGTCGCCATTACAAGGTGGCATTGAGCATATCTCAGCCCAACAACATTTGCCCTTAGGCAGTCATCTTTATCAGTGGGACAAGCCTTTCCTGTAAAGGTTTGTTGATGGCCAGTTAGATGTCACAGAAAAGAAATATGAAACTGTAGTCTAATCCAGTTTTACTCTCAGACTAGTATTAAATTGTATCTCGTAAATAAGAGTTTAGAAGCTTTCAATTTCAAATCCATTAAATTCCAAAGAATATTTTTAAAAACAACTTTTTAACAGTAATGCTAATAATACATATTCTCAGTGTTAAATTTGTTTAAATCAAGGTCTTCATTTATTTATTTGTTTGGAAAACCTCCTGATTCTTGTAACAAGTTGGTTCTGCTTCGGCTGACTGTAAGACTCCAGTCAAGGTTAAAAAACATTATAAAAATTAAATATTACTGTTGGTGCTAAATGCTGAAGAACACAAAATGATATCTGTCAAAGACTCATCAATTTCTAACTAGCCACTAAACAGGCAGGAAAAAGATCAACTTTTTCTATCATAACCTTTGAAGCTGAAATATTACACCTAAAGTGTTAAATTCACTATAAGAGTGTTCATACATAGGATTTGATACTATCCATTGAATTTAAACCCAGAAGAGACCATTAGAGAAATAGATGTAGTTTTCTGTTTAATAAAGATGAAATATTAGTATCTGATTACCCCGGCAAAGTTCCTAACAACTTATTTATCTACCTTTTTGGAAGTCTTCGTACATGAATATAGGAACATGAACTGGGGAGGAGAGATTTTTCACTGGAAGCAGCTATCATTGCAGAGCCTTCAGGAGACTTCATAACTGAGAACTTCATTATTGATGGCCACATGGAAAAAATGGAGCTTCAGTGAGTTCTATTTCATAGACACTAAATTATGTTGTGCTCTTGTATAATTATCAGAAATAAACATCAGAACAATAGTTTGGGAACCTATTTTCCCTCTGTTGAGAAAGAACAGAAGAAATGCAGAGAAATACAAAGTAAGGGTACAAAAATGATAGGAGAACTAGAACTCATATGACTTAAGGTGAGAGAGTAAGGAAGAAAATTTATGGAGTCTGGAAGAGCAAAAGCTCAGGGGTAACATGATCTCAGTCTATAAATATCTTGAAGGTAAGGATGTAAACGAAAGGAGAGAATTATTCAGTCTCAAACTATGAGTACTGGAAGACCTGGAGCTAAGAAGGGAGAATTTTCAGTAAAATTTTTAGCTGTAGGAGGAGATAAAACAGTAAGCAGAGTGAAAAAGTGTCATTTGAGGTACTGTCACTGAAATGGGGGGTTCACATCTGTAGGTATGTTTCACCTGTGCATTTTCATCTAACAAATTTCCTACTAATAGATGAACGTGTGCTGCCCTTGATTTCTCTTTATCTCCTCTCAGGCAGCATTTAAGTTTCTGAGTCTTTAGCACACTTGCTACTGGTTTTAAGTTTGTTATAGGTTATATAAGAATGGAAAGATATTTAATGGCCTGAGATAAGTGAATCTCTATGAGGTAGAATGGAGGAGGTAGGTGAAACACTTTTGTAACTCTTTCTGGAAGTGTTCTATAGATACCATTTGTGGATGATGTGAGTGATCTTCTCCATAGCAACTTCCAAATATCACATACATCCTTTTCCTTGATGCAGATGCTCCACCTAACACGCACCTCTTTTTCCTTCCTAAGCTTCATATATTGATTCATCGAAATACCTCCTTAAAAATACTAATACCTTACTCAAAAGACTTCAGACACTCTCTTTTACTGCTAGTCTGGCCTGTTTCCTTCTATGATCCTACTTTCAACCTAAGCCTTGATTGTGACCACCATCTCGCAAGAACATCTGAAGAAACATTCACAAATTGCAACTGCTCAAAAGAAGGAACTTCAGAAGTTTTCTCTCCGTATTCTTCCCTTCTTTCTATTTGAAGTATCATATAGATAAAATTTATCTTACCTTAGAAATTGTTATTTCCAAAGATGTGCAAGTCTTCTGCCAGCTCATATATGACAACAAAGTGAAAATGTAGCACAAGTTGGGAATAACTATATTAAAAATATAAATAAGCAGAATTAAGGGCTAGATTGTGGCCCTGTTTAGTAATATTTAAATAACATTTATGGCACTTCTAAGCTGCTATAAGTCTACCTGCATGTTGCTTTTAGTGAAGAATGTAGCACTCATTTCTAAAACATTGATGGCAACTTGGTGTAAGCTTTCCTTAGGGGAAGAAATAAGTTCCCAACCTGCAAGATCACCAAAAGCAGGTTCCATGAGAATCTGGATCTTGTCTCTTTCCATCACTATCTTAAGACAAAATACTAGAGTATGTCCTTCTTTTGAAGGAGGTAAAATGTTAATCTAGTTCTTTAAAAATTAGGAAAATGGGTATTTGTAGATAACAGAAACAAGTCAGTTGACTACCACTGACACTGGCAAGTTGTAGAGATTCCAAAGACCAGAATTATAAGAAATTGACAGAAGATAATAGAGTAGGAAATATAACTCTTGCACATGAGAATTGATCATTGTGGGTGAAAGAGCAGATGAATAGCCATGAACTGTATGAGACTGCTGGAAGAATAAAGAACTAATATATTTTCCTTATTCACAATGGATAGAAGAAATAAGGAGGCTTATAGTTCTGAAATAGAGTTTTAAGTTAGACCTCGGGAAATGATTTCTAAAGATAAGCATAGTTAAGTACTGGAATAGATTTACTGGGGAGATTATTAAATCAGCATCATTTGAATCTTTCAAGAATAGTTTAGACAAACTAGTTAAGAATGGTTTAGATCCCACCCTGAGGCAAGGGAAACCTGTATTTGATTATGCCAAGAAGTGCAAGGATGGACCAATCTCTTCAAACCCCTTTCAAGTCATTTCTGTGATAAGGTTTAATGAATGAAAGTTGTAGTTAATTTAATTTACATGACAGACAAAATCAATATTTTTAACAGTGAAGATCATTTAATAGAGAACGACTGAAAATATAATCAGTGCTATGATAGATTCTCCATCTATTTTAAACAATTTTAAAAATAAAACTGAACACAGAAATATATAATAATACAAAATTTCAGTTGCAGCTAATTACCTAGAGAAAGAAATTATTTCAGAAGTCCTATGGCCTGTGTTATGCAGGATGACACATTGTCTCTATCTGGTTAAATAATCTACTAATTGTATTTATTATTTTTCATTAATTTTGTTTGTTTGCTTTTTTTCCATTGGTCATGTCCATTTATCAAACTGCTCCCTGGCTCTTGGACTCTGACAGCATGTAAAATGCTTTAAAAATTTCTAAAGTAACAGCGTTATGCCCTTTGTAGTTGCTAATGCTTCCATAGTGGTTTACTCAATATGGGAAGGGGAAACAATCCTCTTTTAATGATTGCAGGGAATATGATGAAAATCCCACTAATGTGTCTAAGGCAAACATCTTTATTATAGTTAATGAGGATATAATTAATTGATATACAGATGAAATGCATTCCTTACCTCAATGGAAACATCCTTAACTAAGATAGATTTAAGTATCAAGCCTTAGATAGCAAATAGAAACAAGAACAACAAAAGTACTTAGAACAGTTTCTCCCCATTGAGCTTTTTGACATATTTAATATTTAAAGAATTTCTGTCTTTACTCTCTAGTTCACAGATATGAGGATAGATGCCTGAGAAAAACAAGAACCCATACAGTAGACATCCCCATATGACACTTCCTTCACTAAAGCAGAGATATCTGCAGCACAGACCAAAGGCCACTAATTAGATTGCTTTAATTAGTTTAAGAGCAGAAGTACACAAAAGTAGAAGAAAGATAAAGTCATCCCCAAAGGAATTTGAGTCACTGGGCAATTCAAACAGCAAACAGTTTGTATACTCCAGTATTCACTGAAATAACAGGTGATTTCCCACTAAATTTATACAGGCATGGCTCCTTCAAAAAAAAAAAAAAAAGAGAGATTTAGTTAACTGATAGTTTCATTTAAAACCTTTGCAAAAGAATATGAAATTAGACTTAAGATTTGGGTCCCTGAGGCCTCTTAAAGAAATCCATTGATCTCCCAAAGTTACACTGCATTGCTCTAATACCTCTTAAATGCCCATCTCATTTCTACTGGAGAAAGACATCCCACTTTTTCCTTATGCATGACAGTGACAATGAAAACCGGGAGGGATAAGAAAGACCCGAGAAGTCATGTCAAAGGACTCCTGAGTACCTGTTTATGTAGCTATGCATGTTTATGTAGCTATGCAGGACAACAATCATGTTCTTTTGTGAACTAAAGGCCCAAACAAGGGCAAAAAAAATCTTTAGTCCACCTCTGGTCTTCTAGGGGTTTTAATCAGTCCAGATGTACTCTGTCACTTCTCAGCAGCGCGACTTTAACCTTAAGGGACATAAATAAGGTGCAGCAGAAAGCTATTTCCTCTGCACTTGGGCAGCAATTTTAGTTAGATCTCAGCATTACTTTTTAACTCAAGATGCAAAAATAGAGCAAAGATTTTATTACCAAATAACATTCATTTCAGTTCCATCTGCAGTAGCAGTTAAAGGGGTGCCTGACGATGGGTAAAAGGGGTAAAAAGCTTACTGTCAATTTTGATACTGATTATCCCTATCACAACTACCAGCAAACCACAGCAAGATGAATATTTGAACTGCTTGCAAACACGCATCATGTTGAACTGGGCAGGTGAACTGGGTCCATTTGTTATGCAGGGAGCTTAGGAAGGCAAAATATATTTATTGATAATAGAATACTCACCTCAAGCTATACCAGCATGGTTTTTATTTTGATAAAACTTGTCCTTGGGGAGCCAAAACCAAACATCTGAGTTTTTGCAAGAAACAATATACATTTTCTGATTAAATTAGTGTAGGTCTGAGTTGTCAACTGACTTTTATTCTGAAAGGGATTCTGCATCTTTACAGAGGGAATGAAGCCACAAAAGTTGAGAACAGAACTCTTCTACCTTCTTTTTACACCTGTATAAATCATGTATGGAGGTTTAAGACATCATGAAGTAGCAAACAGCGCCCCTTTATGCCCTTCCCACAGAATAAAGTGACTGAAATTAAAAATAAATTTCATCACAAGCAGTCCAAACAAAACCCAAGTACTGGCAAGCAATGGGTTGCATTGGCCAGTAAAATTAAAAATAAATTTCATCACAAGAAATCCAAACAGATGCAAGTACTGGCAAGCAATCGATCAGCTTTTATACTGCAGACAGAGTGTAAAAGGATTACACCTTTTACTCCATCTTTGAAGCCTAGGATTTATTTCATTTTTTTTTTGTCTGCAAAGAAAGAAGGCTAAAACCGGAGAAAAACAACTCATAGATCCAATAAAAAATCATGTCGTGAATTTTGGAAGTAACCAGATTCCAGACTAATGAAGATCCATGGTTTTGGATCTTGAAGGCAAAAAGGTCACCTCTGACCTATGTCCAGACATGTAGAAACATATATATTTATTTACACACACATAGAGGCATATATCTCTTGTTTCTCTTCTCATGTGATTAAACACATAACAGCACCACATGCACCACAGCAGGTAGACTTGAAGGAAGATGATAAAGGGCAAAAATTAACTTGGTTTTGCTGAGTAACACCTCATGATTTGGCTAAAAAGAAAAATACAAATCATTTGCCACATCTCAGTGGTCACAAGGAATTCCAAAGGATAAATCAAGGACATAAAACTTAAAGCATCAGTGATTCTCGTGGAATATGCTTGAAGCCATTTTAATATATCTTGCAAAATGAGTTGAAGGAAAAACTGTTATTCTGAAGAAACAGGAATGGATAGATGAAAAAACAAAATGACCACCTAGAAATGTCCTACATAGCCTTTATTACTGTAACAGCAGCAAAAGTACTATTAAACAAATACACAGTCTTCAATGGATATTCATATTTTAAAGAGTTAACAACTAGTACTTTCTAGCCTACTCAGCATCACTTTATTGCCATTCTAGTAGGAGTGTGGAAAAAAAGCATTAAACTGACTCATATTCAGATGACCAGTTTCAGATAGTTATGAGAAACACTAATGAGAAAGCCATGATTAGGGAGAAACTTTGCAGGAAAGGTGAGAATGTTATTCTCTATCGTCTCCACCGGTCCTCTTAAACAGGTGATAAATTTATGTCTTTTCATGAATATAAAACCAAGCCCCTACATAACATTTTGCAAAACACAAACTGGACATTAAAACTTACATGCAGAGGAACCACATGAAGTAAACACATCCTGGAAAGTTTTAAGTAATATGAGGAAGTCTGGACTGTGCAATATGGTTTTTCTTCTCAGAGATGACAGTACAAGGGTAGCAGCAATAATAGGTGGTTTCAAAACAGATGCTATAGTCCAATCCAGTTTCATCTGAACTCCACATGCTTCAGTGGGCAGAAACAAAAATGCTTTAGGATGGGATTATACAAACTACCATGTTATTTTCAATTAGGCCACTTATGTCATTAAGGTTTTGCTAAGCTCACTAATACTTTTGAATTCTGGAGTGAGCCTAGAATCACTGCAATGCCTTCTGAGATGCTGAAGGCAGCAGTCTCAGATGAGGACACTATTTACTCGAAGTGAAAAGAACTACAAAATACAAAATTAATTGACAGCTTTCACTAGAATACCTCTACAGACAAAATTTTCCAACTGCTGTTTTCTTCTACAGAAAAATTGTTAAAGTGGCTTCTTCTTGGTATACCTGAAAGCCAGAAAATAAGCTAAAAGCAGTCAAAATTCTCAAAATGCTCTTCTTGAAAGATACCCATGCTGGTATTAGAACTAATTCAATAGAACTAGTAAGTAATAGTTAACAAAGGAAGATATATGTCAATAGACACAGAAGATAATTAAAGATTTACTGCAAGTATGACTGTAAATGTTCCACGTTGAAGGAACATAAAAGAAAAAATAATAAATGATAAAACTTAAGAACCCTGCCCAGTACTTCACAAAACCCCTGTTTCTAAAATGTGTGCCTACACTGGGATATCTGCTCTGAGGTAAATCTTTAAAGGTGGTAAGACATTCCCTAACCCTGATGAATTTAAAGCCAGGAGATCAAGAAAGGTGGAAGTGTTGGTGGCAGCTAACTAGCTGAGGTTAATACACAGCAAGGTCTGGTCTCCTCTAGGAATGTGGAGCGTCTTGATGCAAAAAGAAAACTTTTACCTGTTTTGCAGAGACACACAGGCCTTTTGAGATTCTCTGCTGTCATCCAGAAAGGAGGGTCGAAGCCATTTTTGAAAGGTTGGACCTTTTCCAAATTAAAAGGACATAAAAATACCTCTCCACAGAAAATAAAGGTTAATAATCCTATCCTATTATCTACACTACAGACAAAAGCTTGCTTATTAGTTTTGAAAGAATTAAGTCATGATATATGCAATACCTAATGAACCTAGCATTCTGCCTAGAAAGGGTATCATCTCACCACAGATTCTCAGAAATGACGTCATGTGCTGCTGCGATGGAGAGACGGAGACCTGGCTTGATGCAAGTCAGAATCTATTTATTGAATATAACAGCAGCATATATATGCTCTTAAGGCAAGCAATAAGCTATATGTGTCTTACACTGATTGGTGTAAAGTTAATTATCTAATACATAGTGCAAAAGTTGAGTTCATGATTGGTTAACATTTAGCTTTGTCTACGTTTATCTAAACATAACATTCTTGTTCTGCTCTTTGCACCCAGTTCCTCTTTTTCTGTTATGGCTTGGTTACAACCTATCTGAGGGTCCAGGCACAGATGTTCAGCCTCCTGTTTTCATCTAGTGTTCAGTCACAAGGTCACGCGGACCTGATAATATACATACTGTTCTGCTCCCTCAGATCTTTGTTTCAGGCCAGAGATACTCTGCAGCATCATGGCCTTGTACTGCTAGCCATCCCCCAACAATGTGCTGAAGACATTTACTTCTACAGTTATCGTTGTAATAACTAATACTGTGCTTGAAGTATATTAAGGACTCTTCTACAGACAACTAAAAAGAATATATGTAAAAATATTTCAAATCTGTAAAGTTTAATTAAAAAGCCTTACTGTTTGTTTTATGATATACTCTAAATGTATACAACATCTCATGTGATAGTCATTAGGTAAAGAACCATATTACATGAGAGATCCAACTACATGATGGAGGTTGCAGGGTCTCCCTCCATAGACAGGATAAAAATAGGCAGGTAAGATTCCAAGGTAAAAGTCTTTGAAAGCTTCTATAGTTTTCAAGGTCTTGTATGTTGTCTAACTGATGTTGAAAGAAGCAAAGAACTGTGCTGTACAGTGTACTTTTTGCTCTTCAATCACTTGCAGCAGGGTAATAGCTGTCAATTGAACAAGTGTGCACAAAAGAGAGACTAGTCAGCACTTTTGACTCAACATCACAGTTGCCTTCTCAGAAGCCCATGATTTGCTTTGTAAAGCTGAGGACTGAACATATTTTAGTTCTGTCATTGGCAAATCAGCCTTTTCAGATAAATCTGAATTATGAAGCTGTCACTAGGAAGGGTTTAAGCCACAGAACTGAGCCACCAAGGCAAAAAGACAAGCTAGAGAAACTAAAAAAAAAAGTGATACAGCTCAAAAGAAAAGGTAAAACCTAGCTTAAAGCTGAAGAGAGGCATTAAAAGCCTACCCTCAGAAGAAAGTGAAAAAAAAAAAGATTTTGGAACTGTAAAGACTTAGAAAAAAACAAGAGAGAGTCTGATATGCTACTACAGACAGAAAAGGTAAACCCTCCAGTAGTTTGTAATAGAGCACTTGATTCTGCCATGAATCTCATCTTTGCCAGAAGTAATAGACAGATTGTCAAAGCCAGGAAAAAAAAACAAAAGGAATACATAGATGTTAGAATTAATGCTCTAAGTTTCAGTATATTTCAAGCAGTATTGAACATTTCCTTGTTGCAAAGTGTTTCTGTCAGTACCTTCTATTTCTCCAGTACGTACCCCACTGTAGTCTGAACCACAGTACAATATATGTAATTCAAAAATTTGTATTTTATAATTTCATACAACTGATACAGGGTTTTTTAGGGAACAGTTTATAATAAACTAGATCAATTAATTGCTAGGGAGAACAATGCAGAGTGCATGCATCTTCCTGCTGAGTTGGTAATAACACATTTAGCAAACCTATTCCATTCATTTTTTATTAACTTTTTAGAAACTCCCTATAAAACCTTATCAAACATTACAAAAACTCAGTTTCAGAATCTTAAGAGGAAACCAAATCATTTAGTAAATACAAGAGGACACCTTCTCAGTGTCCTACCTCAAAGGAGGTTGTAGCCAGGTGGGTGTTGGTCTTTCTCTAAGTAAGAAGCAACAGCACAAGAGAAAATGGCATCAACTTGCACCAGGGGAGGTTTAGGTTGGATATTAGGGAAGATATCTTCATCTAAGGGGTTGTCAATCATTGGTGCGGGCTGCTCAGGGAAGTGGTGGAGTCACCATCCCAGGAGTTATTCAAAAGATGTGTAGATGGGGTGGTTAGGGACATGGCTTAGTGGTAGACATGGCAGTGCTAGGGTAATGGTTGGACTTGATGGTCTTAAAGATTATTTCCAACCTAAATGATTCTGCGATTCTATGAAAAAGGTGTGAGTGGGAATCACTACTAGGGCAGGGCAGGATAGGGTGAAACAATGCCAATCCTGAAGGTTTCATGGCAATGCTGTGATCTACGAGCTCAATCCTAATGCTTTCCCATTCCCTTCCCAATACCCCATTTTCTCTTTACCCTTTATCCTTCCCACAGAAATAAAAGAAAATATCACTACTCTACTGGACTTTTGGAGCATACTTTCACTGGTTTTGATAATTTTACTATGAATTGCTTAGACTGAATTCCTCCTTGTCTAGTCTGACAAGACAGTTTCCTTCAAGAGCAAAACAAAACACACAGCTTTATACACAAACAGGTGCTCACACAAAATACAAAATAATTGTATTTTTAAAAAAGACTCCTTGAAATATTTGCTTACTCTCTAAAAAATTCTGAAAATGGTATGGCAGAAACATCTTTTTCAAGCAAGATTTCCAGACATACTTCTCAATAAAATTAATATAATAATTTTCTAGTCAGCAAAATACTATGGAAACCATCAAGCTAAGTATTTGAAATTGCAATGAACATTAGCAAACCCTTCCTTTAAAAAGCACATTCACTAATTCGTATGTGGGTTATCTCTCTTTTCCTTCCTTTCTTCCATTACTATGTTAAAATAATGTAATTTACATGTCTTTGAAAAAGCATAAAGCTATTAAGATATGGATAATAACTCACTGTCATCATTTTTTGTAGTAGAGAATAGCACTGCTTTCAGAAGAAAATGCAAAGATATAGAGACATAAAGTACTGTTTCTGACAAACGGTGATCTGGAGTTAGTTTCAGATTAGTTTGCAGAGAGAAGGCATACAGCTTTGAATTATATACATGGCAATTCAGTGCTTCAATTTAGTGAAGCTATATAGCAGAGTGATTCTACAGTCATTGTTTCACAAAACAAGAATTATTTTTTTAAACACTATGGAAGAAAGTCACATTGTGAATTCAATAACAGCTCAAGGAAATACACTACCAAATTATAAATCATAACCAGGGACAGCAGAAGAGCTAAAGGCACAGAGAAAATTCTCTCAAGATTCCTTCATTTTTGTAGAGAAGCGATTCGACTTGCTTTGATAAATTCCTAATGTAGTGTGGAAATGGGTGTACTAGACATATATTGTATCATCTGGTTACCTGCCAAGGAATGTAAAACTCACTGGGAATCCTATTCAACGTCGATTTTGAAGTCCCAGTGAAACTAAATGCCTGTTAGCTTAAAGGGTCAAATAAGTGAGCAGCGTCAACAGGATTTCAGTTTTTTCATCCCTGTATGCATTCACTACTAAATTCTTTTTGTTCTGTGTGCCCAGGCCTGAATAGAGGCACAGATATTAGTAATCCCTGCTGACTGTATTGCAAACAGTCATGCTAATGGAGAGGGATTTCTAGTAGGATAAGAAGCCTTTAACCTCTAGTTGTCAGTTGAAAGGATGTCTGAGCCGGTTTTAGTCAGAAGCCCTTCATCACCTGAAGACTGCTAGATGATGTGAATGAACTAACAAGTGAATCCTCTTTCTAAAACACAAACTAGGCTGATCAGAGTAAGGAGGTTTATTTTAGAGCATTATATGGGGTCATGTCCCCAGAGCACAGGGGTACTTAGAAAACTTAAAAGTAGCAAAATATGCTTGCATCTGCCATACTTTGAGGGGTGCAACCACGCTTTATAAATCTATTTACATCTTATAATGGCTCTGCTGTGCTGCTTTTCATGGTAAACTGAAGGGCATTTATTTGATACCAGGCATTGAAGGCACTTCCTGATCACTTTGAGTAAGCATGTTCAGAGGCCTTGGTCATATGCAAAAAGGAAAAGGCACAACCAGACAAGTGACTAAAGTTCAACTTCCTCCTCTGCCACAGGTTTCTTGTGTCTGCCAGAGGGAGGCTCACAGGTTTTGATTTATTTTACATCAGTTGTGTGTATGCAACTCTCCGTGATGTTTGAGAAGTTGTGGCAGTAAGGTGAATACCTTCCAGATGAGATAATTGAGCAAACAGAGTTCAGAGAAATTACTATCTAAAAATGGTGGGAGAAGAATCAGTCCTTTCAGAAATATGAATTAGAAAAAAACATTTTACCAGTTGCAAGAAGTCTGCTAGAAAAAAAAAAAACAAACCAACAAAAAACCCCCAAACAAACAAACAAGCAAACAAAAACCACGATCAGGAAAGATGGAGCACAGTGGAACCTACATTTAGTTTCACATGTCTCAGCTATGGCTGCCAGGATAGGTGTCGCTTTTATAAAAAAGAGCTTACTGTGATGGTGAGTAAAACTGTGCTGATAACTCACAGGACTTGGGTTCCATGTCATCTAGAAATCTAATGAGATTTGTCAACTAACTGCTCAGGACAGGCAGTTTTTGAAACAAACAGAAAATCTGAATTGTTGGGCCAAGGAAATGGCAAGTGTGTTTGAAAGCTGACATATCCACTTTCCAGGCCTGGGCTTTCTGTTAGAGCACTTCAGAGTTTATCCTGGCTGTTCCACACCCCAGTCAAGTTTTCTGTAATAAAAGGGATGAGTATGTCTTTATGTCCCTGAGATGATGTATAAATAACCGTACATGCAAAGGTGTAAACTAGAGGTATTATATCATAGAATCATAGATTGTTTTGTGTTGGAAGGGACCCCTAGAGGTCATCTAGTCCAACGCCCCTGCGGTGAGCAGGGCATATATGGCATATAAGAACCTAATTTGTGCATTCTTACAGTTGTGCTATTTAGCGTTTTCCCATACAGCAATGATTTATTTAATGAACATGGACATGATGAAGTTGTACAATTTGATGCATGTGTTGCACTATTACACAATGTTATACTTCAAAAATGTAGTTTGTAAGATGTATTCATGCATGCTTAGCTTGTGATTTTTTTTAATGAGTAAACCTTTTTAAAGGTTTATGGTTGTTCATACATTTTGTCTGGACCTCCACATAGCAGTCTAAACTGAATTTACAGCACTTGGAAAAATAATCTGCTTAATTATTAAAACAAATCACTTGTTTTTAACTGTTCTAGCCTCTTTAAAGGCAAAGCTTCCCTCTGCTTCTGTGTGAGCAGAGTTAAAATTCAGATGAGCACACTGGAAAAATTCCACTCCGGTTGGGGGTTGTTCTACAATATTTTTGTCACACACCAGATGAATTTATCTTGTGTACAGTATATATAACCTCCATGTACATCAGGGTTGCCAGTGATATACCTTGGGGAAAAAAAAGTCTAGGAAAGTCAGTAGAAAAAAAAAAAAAGACTTGAAAAAAGATTCAAATCACATAGGTGGGTTAGTGTTGCAACATCATTTTGAGAAGCCATGTGCATACTGGCAATTCACATTCATATCAATGTGTTTGGAAGCAAATAATTTCTTTTTATCTGCTTTTGATAGGGGCATTGATAAGGCACGTAACCATTTATTTGCCTCCATGTCTGAGAACATTGCTCACAGGTGAACCAGTCTTGCCAGCAGTTCTCCACAAAACACAAGTTGTGGTCTACATCTACTCCCAGAGGACTGATTCCCATCCAAAATAACAGCATGGAAACAGATACTAAATGCTGAACTTTAAGTCTGAAATTTCAAAAGACGTAAACGGCTGAATGGGACATATATAATGAAGTTTTGGGGTTGTTTGTTTTGTTCCCATTCGCTAATATATACATTGGCAGAGCTTCCATTGGAAAGTTTGTCATACAACTACATGTCCTTTCACTGAGCTGAGTCTCTGTATCTGAAAACAACAATATTTAACTCCTTTTCTGACACCAAAAGTAGAACAGGTTATAATAATGTGACCTGCACTTTAGCCTGTGAATAATCCCATAGTTTTCTTCAAGTAAAGATCTGTATTTATTACAATTAAATGTATTTTCTTAAAAAAAAAAAACAAAAACAAAAAACCCCTGTTTCTCCTAATGTTATTTTCCAATTATTTTTATTTGATAAATATTCTACATGTGATAAGAAGTAGAACCATTATTCATACATTCAATGTTCAAATATGTAACCTGACCTGAAATTCTTTAATGCTGTTTTACACATGATGACCTCTGAATATCATCCCTGTATGTTCTGGGAGAAACAAGAGATCTAGAGACATTTGAATTTCCACTTTGATTTATGAGCATTTATCTTTGCATATTAGAGTTCTCCCACTGGCATTTACCTATGCCCAGACACTGTAAGAAGTTATATACTTTGTACAGTGAAATGGGAATTTACAGTGATTTTAAGGTACATACAAATATGCCATCTCCCTGCATTAGCCACTCCCTGCATTTATTTCATGGGGAAAGGAAAGATTATTCAAAGCACCTCCCTTCTGCAGCTTTCACTTCTACTTTCAGAAAGACTGTGGCTGATGTGAAAATCATAAATTTACATTAAAAATAAAACTGTAAAATAATTCTCAAAAAAGTTACCAGGTGTCCCCTTTTACATTTTCTCTGCATAGGGAGGGCAATGAGAAATTGCTAACAGATTGGTGCTAGATTTATCTTCTGCAGTTAATGTCCTGACCAAATAAGCCTGTATGGTTGCTACTCATCACAGATGGATAAGGGAAAAAGATACCTTACGTTTCCACTGACGTAGTCTGTCAGAGTAATCTGCTAGAACCTCCCGTAAGAGTGCCAACAGGGTGCTTCTAAACATGTCAGTACAATATTTAAAGATGTTTGAAACTTGATTCCTCTTTATTGCCACTGTAGTCTGCAGTCACTTGACTTCCTCATTGATAGCAAAGCTATCAACTGTTTTTTTTTTTTCCTTTTGGATAAACTAAACTTTTTACAACCTCCAAATCATCATGAGCAGAGAATTAAATACTCCTCTATGGGGCCATTGCAACATATTCCAGGTGATTAATAATGAAGATAAGAAGAAAACACCATGTGCTACTTGTCAGACAGGAAGAGAAGATGAACAAATGACTATTAAATTTACACGCCACCATCTTGTCCCCGTCGGTCTGCTTCTGGTTAAAGCACAGTATTGAATACAGGATACTTTAAAAACATCTATAATCAGGTAGTATAGCTATAAGTATGCAGAATTTAGCCTCATATATGCTTTGTAGCAAAAAATTTTCCATCTGTTCTAATTGTATTTTGTGAGAGAAATATGACATTGAAATAATTTTTTGGTTAGACTTCTGTGTGTGCATAGAGTCATAATTTGAAGTGGAAAGAAATGATATTTATTGTTGTCCTCTTTGAACAAGAAGATTCAAAATACATTTTAGGATAGTTATTCAATGATAACGTCTCAGCACTACAGAAGTCTGTGCTAATTATTAAATTCCTGCATAATCCAGAACAGAAATAGTTCCACTACTTTGGGACTTCCTTAAAATAACAGAAAAACTAAAGCCACATTACCCATTCCTGGAATCACTCCTTACATATGTAAACTTCATGTCTTGATAATTTATCTGCTTATTAAAAAAATCTTCAATTGATCTTTTTATTTTTTTCTGACATCATATTGTACATATATGATGTATATACATCATATATACATCGTAATATGTATATATGATGTATATATATCATATATACATATTACGATGCAATATATCATATATTATACATATAATATATGCATTTATACATGCCAAATGTATTCCTGTTGTACATTTAATTATATGTAATTAAATAAGATTATATTATAATATGCCATCATGTTATACATCATATTATACGTATGGTACTTTTTGCAAAATCCAGATTTCTTTGCACATGGCAGTTTAAACTTTATAGGATAATTTAGAGTTACAGATATCAGAGCAGTTATCTTATTAAAAACTCCTGTGAAACTGGGGGGGGGGGG